>JAMPIV010009895.1:0-16906 GCA_024509875.1 Oreohelix idahoensis
GATGTGAATGGGAACGCACTGAAGTCGTTTATCTGTGTTGTGGGTGTTTTTTTGGTCCAATATTGATAGGGAGAAAAGTTATGAAATCACTTAGAGATTAATGTTGGAGCAAGGTAATGATATTACTTCAGATTATGGGAGAAAAAGTTATGAAAATCACTAGAGGGAACTAATGTTGGAGCAAAGGTAATGATATTACTACAGATATTGGAGAAAAGTTATGAAATTCACTAGAGACTAATGTTGGAAGCAAGGTAAATGATATGACTCAGATATGGGAGACAAGTTATGATCATCACTAGAGACTAATGTTGGAGCGTCAAGGTATGATATTACTCAGATATGGGAGACAAGTTATGAAATCACTAGAGACTAATGTTGGAGCAAGGTAATGATATTGCTCGGATATAGGTGAACAGGTAAAGGTAGTCCCATAGCAAGGAGTGAAGTGTAAGAGACATCACAACATTAGGTCCAAGCATCGAGAGGTGGGGTAGGCCCAGTTTGTTTTTCCTCACTGCCCTTTTCCTTTTTTAATTCAAAATAATATCAACCGAATACGCGAGTGCTGGTTACCTCACGTAGTTGGTTGTACTATAGGTATTATCGTATTTCTTTTTCTTCCATTCTTACTTGTGTCTAACATATTACTGTTTTTTCTTAACAAGTTTATGACTCACACGTCTCAGGTCTTCATCTGTGTTTTCATTCATGTGATCTATTCTAAATCGCTCTTAGTCGCTAGACAGCTGACGTACTGAGATAAATAATAAAATGTTATTTGTTTTACAGGATGACAAAAACACAAGAAAGCAAGTTAACAGAATGAGGATTATAGTGAAAGGAGATGATTATTAGTATAAGGTTTCAAAATGGAAGTGATGGATACAACTACGTCAAACCACTTGAAAGTGACGGAAGATAATCTAGAATTGTATTATGATACAAGTATCGTTAGTGACAACCAAAGATACATGTGTTACACTTGTGATATACGTTCTTTCTATGTGGATTCATCTGTGTGTTTGGATCAATAGCTAATATCATCAACTTGATCATATTTTAAAACAGCGTCTGAATACAACCATTAACATTATGCTTTTTCGCCTATGGCTATCTGTGACCTATGTAGTCTGCTATTACAGCAGATTATTAGGCTTTCTAATGGATAACCCGTTGTTTCAGAGTTGTGATATACCTATAGTATACACAGATGATCAGTGCGTTACGGATGGGTACGACGTGCAAACAATGGCCAGAATTACCTGCCTAATCACAGTTTTATATAACAGCAGAGAGATGTTTTGTGTATATGCTTTTCCTTTACACATCAAACAGATGAACAATTACCCCAAAGAGAAACTACAACAATTATAATCCTTATTTACAGCCTCACTTTTTCTTGTCCTATAGCTCCATTTTTACTTTACTCCCCGTATTGAATGGAAATTTTATCCAGACAGGAACAAAACTCCTGCTCGGTTTAGTGGTTACAAGCTACAACAATGCGGTGGAAGCTGCAGTTTACTTCATCCACGCGATCGTCGAATCGCTATGTTTCCTGTTAGTTTTCTTGTGTTTACAACAATATTAATACACAACCTTAAAAGAGAGAAAAAAATGCTTGGCGTAAAACGGCAAATGTTCGTAAGAACGAGAGGTCGGAAGCCTTGTCTAATCGAGACAGAAAGACAATGAACATGGTAGTTCTGATAGCTAGTATTTTAATTATATGCTACACCTGCTCATATGCTGTTTTGTGCAACCACTTTCTTCGTGCCTGAATTTAGCGTTGGTGGTAACAATATAATCTGGTGTATATTTTATGGTCGTTTGATCTGTTTGTTTGAGACTATAAACTCAAGTGTTAATATTTTCTTGTATCTCAAAAAATGAGTACAAATATCGACAGACTTTGTTTGAAATATGTTCCATGATTGTGCGCGGTCAAAAATGAACACGGACTAATCGATAATTTAAGCACTATAATTTTTGCATATAGGATATTGACATTTAATATTCGAATAACGGTAAAAGACAAAATGCCTGTAAAGATCATTTTTAAAAATTAGCGGTTTGACTTTTAAATCATCTGCACAACAAGTTAGTCAAATCAAACAGATCTCATTGAATGTGTGTATATGTGAGGGTTTCTGCAACTGAAATGATCAGAATTAAAGTTGAAGGTGTGTGTCGCATTGAAAGTTGAGAAAGTGGTTGAAGTAGAGGAGTTCTATTACACTGCTAACAAAAAAAAAAAAAAAAAAAAAATTGTAAGATTGAATATCGGTCACGAAGGCGGGTGATTCTGAGTGCAAAAAAGATAGACCGCCAAGTTATAATTATACCTTTCATAATTATATTTCATACCATATTATTTTTTAATTTATATATTTATAAGTTATTCTTTCCCTCTCGCTTTTAGAAAAAGGTATAATTTAACTGTCTCACTCTCTCTGTCTATCTCTCTGTTTCTCTCTTGCTCTCATTTTATCTAAGAACACAAAAAAACACTCAGAGGTTAAGGTAAGTTTACGATATTGATAAGCGAAATGGACAGGCGAGGTGCACGCGTAGTGCAAGTGGCAATTTAAAATAGTCAACAAACATTTCAAAAGTTTTATATTTGTACTAGAAAATTAATTATACCAATTCTTATTGATTTTGACATGCTGATTACAAAATATCCATAATGAAATTCACCAATTGGCTTCTGGTTCTTTTTAAATTGATGGACTTTTACATTTACAGTAAAACAAATAATATTAAATTGGTACAGACAGATACCTTCACATATCTAGTAAGCATTGTAACCACCAGACGGGCTGGGCAAGCAAAGTACAACAACTCCAGAATGAATAGTCAAGAACAGTTTTCCTTCTATCGCTCTAAACAACCATCTGGAAGTCCCTCACAATACATCACAAGACACAAAAATTAAGATTATAATCAGAGCTGTGTGCTTTCTGTGCGTTCTCTATGGTTGCGGAATGCTGGAGAGGATTACAGAGGGAAGGAAATGTCGTAATTGTCCTCTGGTTTCACACAACATGCCTGTACGAAAAATTCACGTGCAGAAATCTTTTTTGGCCACCCCAAATCCCATCCACTACCCAAGATCTGCTTACTTAATTCGTAGCAAGCAAGAGGTGGGTGAGGTCATTGCACACCATCATAGCTGGCTGATTATTGGGCAGCAGAATGAAAAGGGGCATCTTGCCTTCTCGTTAACATTGAACTTAAAAATGTAACTGAGGAGAATTTGAGCAAGGGAGCTAGCAAATCTCAAGCATTAAAAAAATAAATTGCTATAATGCTGGGAAGATCACAAGCTCAGAATATTCCCTGCAAGGAGGTCAACTGGTTGTGGTGAGTATCTCATGTTCCCAAAAGGTAAAAAAAGAAAATAAATAAAAAAAAGAGTAATTCATCTTTTAATAATTATTCATACACACTGGAAGATAACAGAAAGATAAACAGGGAAGGAATAACAGGAAGATAACAGGAAAAGCCAATTTCAGGGTCAAAGCAAACAACCAAACCTGAGACTATCTGTCCCACAATCTGTCCCCCTTGGAGGGTTTAGCTTCCCTTGATGATGCAGGTGTTACCTTCTTCTGCAGGAGAGAATCGCAGACATTTGCCCCTTCCCAGCATCTTGGTGCCAGTCCAATTCTCCCACTTTGTGCCACTGCTGCTGTGTGGCTCTCAGTGTTTCATTAATGGCTTTCAGCACCCCATCTGAGAAATGATGTGGTGGAGCAAGAATGGAGAGCTGGAATGTCTGGTCTCCTGATGACTGCCTACAATGAAATCAGATTCGTGTGTGCTGCAGTGCAATTTTATCAACATTCTGTTTTCCTGTACCCTCAAAATAAACAGGTGCTACAAACAAGATATGCAATTTACATGTGATTTATATTTCCATGTTTACTGTATTTGATAAGAAATACTGTCATGGTGCATTGCTCACCTTACTAATTTGTCAATGTCAGAGTTTACATGTATCTTTGATAAGAAAGATACTGTCATACAACATTCCCTAATTTGTCCATGTACCAATATTAAATATTTTTCATTCATTCATCTCCTGTTTACTTAGCAGGCCTTACACAGCACAGAGAGTCACCACTGAAGCTGGCTTCATTTTGGATCAGTAAAGCCATGCCCCAAGTACATGGTCCTACCAGCAATGGTGTCTATATTGCAATTTTGTTTTATTCTAGTTTACATCTTGATAAAAGTTTGTCAGGCTTACATGTGCCCCCCACCACACAAGTTGCCTTGATTATCCACAACATTGCATGAGGCCAGCCGTTGGCCTATTTCTTATCTATGTTCCTCAGGAACAGCCAGGAGGAACTAGATCACTGGGCAGAAAAGTTCAAAGTTCTCAGGAGAAAATATCAAACCAGATTGTGTTATTAGCATAAATCAGAAAAATAAACAAAACCGAGTACTGCACTTAAAAACAGACATTTATATTTAAAAATGCCTAAGAAAGGAAACTTAAAAAAACTTTGAGATAGCATTGACATAATAATACCTGATAGGGCAGAACCATGAACAAGAGCTTTGCAATGCTTATTTGATACAAAAAAATATGAAGATATAGGGGGACATCACTCATTGGTCATTATTTTCCCGTTAGCTCCTTACAGGAGCATGAACCCACAACTGCTAGCTGCTTTTCAGGCAGTCTGAACCAAAGCATTCATTTGCTTCTTGCAGTGGTAGTTTAATTCTGTAGTTAAACTTCCCCACCCCCCCCCCCCCACTTCATTTTACGTGATGGGGTTACCAACCTTTGCACAACCTCACATATGGGCCACCTCATAACGACATGCCTGAGGGAGCAGTTTTTGTTCTCTGTAACTCCACAGAGGTCACCTGAACTACACTGGGCACGTATCACCATATCACATGGGTTTTAAAACGGTCACACCCAAAGAGTTTAAATCAAAATCTCATTGTAACTCATTCCACTGCACAGAAAAAGGAAGGAGGAAAGCTAAGGAATATGTGAAGAAGAGGCATTACAACATAACTGAATGATGAAGGATACACCTGGCAAAATACAATGATTGCTACAGAGATGCATGTGACCACAGGGCCCTCTGTGTCCAGGGGAAGCCAAGCAAACAGACTGATAGTTATCAAGAAGGCAGGATGGGTAAAAAAACAACAAACATACTGATTATGCATAAGCCAACTGATGTGCTTGCAAACTTATATTCCTTTTGTGTGTGTATGTGTATTATATATATATAATATATATATTTATATGTTCTCCAGTACTTATATTCTTCTGTACATATGTCTAGTTGTGCACGTTATTTTCTCCTGCATTTATATCTAACATTTTCATTATATGTAATGTACTTGCCTGCTAACCATACAACAGTAAAAAGCTGTTCTCGCTTTCTATAGCAAAATAAATCATAACATGTTTCCAACACCAATGATACTGTCATACCTTAGCGCAACTTCCACCCACTCCATGGAGCAAGCTGGGACAGATTTTCAGATAATATTGCCTCTAACTTCTCAGTCTGAAAGTTATACTTCTCCCAGCAATAAAGAAATCACTAAATTATAAATGAGCAAAGAACAACAGCAATTATTGTATGAGTTGAAGATTGATGGCTTTTATCTGCAAGAACATAACAAGTGTAGCCGCGTCCATTGTTTTAGGATTTTAGTGGGCATCTGTCCCCATTAAGCCACTCCAATCCTGTGGTGGAAACAAATCAAAACCCATGTGAGGATATTACCTAGCTTCTTCCAAGATCCCGAGGTATCCATGGTCCGCACAACATCATAAATTATTATTCATCTCCCAGCTTGCTTACGCATCACCTAGCAACCTAAGTTCGATGCTTCTGCCTAAGTTCGATACTTCTGACTTGCAACTTTCCTTCTGGTGCCGCTTGGAGGTTATCTGTATGACTCCTCAGAACCCCCGCAAAATAACTATCATATTATCAGTGTGAAGGCAAAAGCTAAATTTTCATACAGAAAGAGCAATAAGGAGAAAATAAACTAGAAAGTCCATTTCTTTAAAAAACCCAATTCAAATCATCATCATCATCAGCTGCCATCTCCACAACGAAGGTTGGCTGTAATGGATCTCCAACATCTTCTGTCTCTTGTCTTGGTGGTGCACTCTGATAGACTCTTTCCTGTCCATCTCTTGATGTTATCTTCCCACTTATAGCGCTGTCTTCCCCTTGCATGTTTGCCTTCAACTCGCCCTTCTATTATGGTCTTCTGCAAGGTGTTATGCCTTTTTATGTGGCCAAAGTATTTTAGCTGCCTAACGTTGATCTCCCTCATTAGTTCTCTTTTCATACCTAGATTTTGTAGGACATCCTTATTTGTTTTCTTCTCTTTCCATGAGATGCGCCCCCATTCTTCTATATATATATATATATATATATCCACATTTCAAGAGCCTCAATTCGTTCTTCCAATTGCTTATTCATTTCCGATGTTTCTACACCGTTCAGTAATGCAGAATTTATATAACATTTTATGATTCTCAGTTTTAATTTCTGAGTTGACCGTTTAGATGTCAATATATGTTTCATGCTGTTTAATGTAGCTTTGGTGATTCCTATTTTCTTCTTGATTTCTGTTTCACATCTGCCATCTTCTGTTATTATATGACCAAGATATACGTAGCTCTTGACTTGTTCCAGGATTTTCCCATTTATGCTTATCTTTAATGTGGGTTTATCGTCTGTTTTGCTAATTATCATAGTTTTTGTTTTCTCAATATTAATGTCGAGTCCATATTCATGACTTATACTGTTCACTTGCTTCACTAGTTCTTGATCAGGTTAATCCTGTTCACTTTCATAGGCGCTAACAACACAGTATGTATATGCATATTCTTTCCAGATCTTACTGTTGCAGTTTGCTCCCAATAAAGGTTACAGAGTATTCTTATCTCTTTTCCATCAATACCTATGTCTTCGAGGCATTCAATTATTTTCTCATGATGGACTCTTGTCAAATGCCTTCTTATAGTCAATGAAGCACATACACATTCTTGTTATGGAGTGGGGGGGGGGGGGGGGTGGGTCCTCTGTATATATTTCTGCTAATATTCTTAGGCAAAATATTGCCTCTCTTGTTCCGCTGTTCCGTCTAAAACCAAACTGTTCTTCTTGGATTTCGCTGTCTATTTCACTTTTTATTCTTTCCTGTATGATTTTGAGCAGTATTTTAATTGCATGACTCATCAGACTGATTGTTCAAAGTCTGAACATTCTGTTGCATTAGGTTTTTTGTGCAATGTTATAAAAACTGATGTCTTCATGTCATGTAGTATATATCCTGTATTGTATATATCGTTGCCTAGATCAGTGATTGTTTCTATACCAAAACTCTCCAGGGCTTCTATCATTTCAATTTTTATGTTATCCGTGCCTGCTGATTTTCCTTTTCAAATAGAAATTCATAAACCAAAATCAGTCTCCATCAATAAGGAGTGATACAAACACACGAAGCAGATTAGACCGTCCAAAAACCTGAACAGACTCAATTCATTCGAAACAGATTCAATTCTCTCCAACACTGTAAAGATCAACCTACTGTCACCTAGACAGATTAAAACCTTGCATAAATACTTGAGTATGTTGCGACACCCATGAACACACATAAGAATTAGCTTCAAGTCTCGTACATTCATGCCGAGACTCTTCCATAATAATAAAACAATTAAATTAACTCACCAGATTCAAGCCATATGAACCCAAAACGAGCAAGCCAGTGGTTGCCAAATGAAATGCCAACTTAAAAGTCAGAAATAAATTAAGCTAAGTTTTTATGACAACTAAAAAATCGTAAAAACTCTAAATGATTAAAGAACAAAAACAACTTAACGCCGAACAAGCTACACATCATTCTGCATTTTTATCAACACTGAATGTCTTATAAATAATGATTAAAAGTCACAAGACCATAGATTACAGTTAATCTGAAACTAAAAGTTTTTATATTCAGCAGATGAAGCTCCAAACTAAGATACAATCTATTCAGCACGTTAGAAGATAGGAACTACTGATGATATGTAAAAGGGCATAAGGCCAGCAGCTCAGTACCAGTTCTGGAAAAACTCTATGGAGTTATCCAACAAGCTTCAAGCTGACCACGGAACATATTCAAGTTGAACGGTCTTTCTTAGGGGGAATGGATACGGAATAGAAATAAAATGAAGCTCCAGCATCAAATAAAGTTTCTTATGAATTAGTTTTAAAGATACTTTATAGCAAGTGGTTATGAGGAGAAGTGGTACAAGTAAAAAACATAAATCGGATTAATCTCCCAAGACCCCGGTAAACCCTATGTAAGTACACCGGCCGAAAGATATGTAATAAAATACGACGGTCAAAGATTCTCACTTTTACATATGAAAAGGTCCAAGTATAATTAATGCCCATGCACAACAAATAGATGTGTCATGATTTCAAAAGTTGCCATTCAAAAGTCCAGCGATAGCCCAGTACAGCACATAGCTCCCCGCCATACCCCCTCCCTACCAGGGGATCTACCCAGACCAACCCCCCCCGCAAGACTATTGCCCCCCCCCCAACAACATTAAAAGGCATGACAAAAACCACCCCACACATCTGCACATTAGGTCGGCGTCATAACAATTTTCCACAACCTAAATCCCACGCTAAAACACCCCACATCACCCCCCCTCCCTAACTTAGCTCAGAAAATCAGGAGAAGATTGTGCCAACCAGGTAAACACTTTGTGCCGGAAATAACTTAAGTGTTCCCGTTCCAAATAATGAACACCAGTTTACAAAAACTCATTGTAAGCCATAAGGCATGTAAAATTTGTATGTATACATATATATTGGCTTGCATTACTTATTACCCGCAGTGGGCCAAACCAAAGGCAGAAAACCTATCAACGCTATTAACTTGTTGTTGCCCTACAAGCCAAAGGTTCATAATTTTAATGTTGTTTAAGTGAAAATAACAACATGAACCTATAATAAGCTTCATCACGTAGTGAAATTTCACACATTAAAAGAAGTAGGGCCTTTTTATCAATGTCCTTGTAATAAAACATCAAAACAAACATCATGTTCTGGATAGACTGTTGCAAACTGTATAAGTGTTACTTGGTGCTTATTAAGAGTATACAATAACCATCTAATAAGAATAATATGATACAGCAGCTCAACAAACATGGCAATTGTATGAAATATAGAATATAAAAAACTTTACATGACCACACCCAACAGTATGCTGCAGTTCCTTGTTAGCATCTGTTTCAGAATGTCAAGGCAAATTCTTTTTTGCACTAAAGCCTGACAGAAGCAAGAAACCAAAATCCACGGTGATCAATTTCAAAACGCACAGTTTAGATCTTTACATACATATTGTTTTATTTTTTAGCCCCGATTTTTACGACACAATCAGATTTGATACCTTTTACAATAATTTTTTTATTTATTTAAGGAGATTCCTAGACTTAGACAAGTTGCCAGTGAACGAAGAGATGAAAAGCAAGATGCTGACAATGGATAGGTCACACACTGAGGAAACCAATGCTGTAAACCATTATAAGGTAGTTCCCTTGGTATTTTTGGAATTGCCCAGGGCAAAGAGGGCAGCAGAAGACTAAAAAAAAAACACATGCAGCTCGCGAAACGTGGAACAGATCAATGTAGGATAAGTGCACAGATGCATCAAAGACCTAGCCCAATTCTTACCTTATGGCACAGGAAGGACTTGATGTGTCCCTTTGTTCCATCGATATACTTAAGAATCCTTGAACAGTTTCCCTGTCTCGAAAAGCCTAATCCCTGCCAGGCCAAAAATGTCCATTCCACAAGGAAGGCATATGTTTCCAAGGCCTAAATCCGTTTGAAAGGCATAAAGAACATTACATGTACCCGTCCCAGTCCAGAATCTCCCCTGCTTGCCCCTGCACAGTATACCCTCATCCCCTATTAACCCCACGGGCCAAAGTCCTAATTATGCGATTACATGTTACCCGAAGTTGTATCCTTATTGAATCAATTACACTAACATGATTAAGACGGTTACCCTGTACCAGAACATCTTCATTGTAACCACCCACAACCACGTGTACAGACACATCTGATAACGTCTTAAGCGCTCTTAGTTGTGGTGAGGGGGGGCGTGTCAGGCGAAATGTAAAATCCGTTTACTTGAAATACAGCTGTCACACTGCATTAGCTATAAATAATTAACTTGACCGTATTTATCGTTCTGCCCATGCCGCAGACCGAGCCGTTCAGTTTTTCCCGTGCAGATGATAAAATGTAAACAGGCCCCTGACGGTGACGTGCCATGGTTGTGTTTCCCGTGGTGAATGTGTTATTCTGATATATTTTCTCAGTGGGGCTTCGTAATGAGATTTGGTCGCGCACGATTGGTATAAAGATCGTGTTTTGTATGGGCCGTCAAGGGTTACAGCTTTCCAAGGTAAGCATGTGTGACGTGTATTTTATGATGTAAAACATTTTTCGATCGTCAAGCCTATAATTAAGCATTTGCCAGCCATACATACTTCGTTCAACGGCTTGCATTAACCGGAAACGCTAGTCTCGTACACGGCGCAGAAATTGAGATTTTTATGAATTGTATGGCTCTTACAATGTTTTTACTCACGATGGAACTGACACTGGACCTGTAATGAATGTGCAATCTACTTAATGTTTATTTATGCTGAATTATTGTTGGAGCATACTGTGAATTAAATTTGGATGAGGACCAGTCCTTCACCAAACTCATTGAATTAATCATTAACACGGTTGTACAGACTAGCTAAGAACATGCTGTGTGGCTGTAGTTCAGGTGAAAAGTATGATTGCTAACCCCTTTGTCTACTCAACCTAAGCATTCGCTGTAACACCATCAGCAACGAGTGAAGACATACTCACCAAGGCCCAGAACCCTAACCTGCCCCCCCGCATATAAACATTTCCTTGATAGCCATTAACTCAACAGAATTTCGGTGGCCAATGTGTGGAACGATTTTTTTTTTTTGGACTGTTCAACAACATCGGGACAAAGTGAAACCACGACCATTGTTTGTCTATTGTTTTTTAATATGCATTATGAACTATTTCTGGTACTGTTTTTGCATATTTTCCTCTGCGCATGGCATGAAATAGAAATTTTGCGGGTGGAAAATACATGACTGTGGTGACTAAATTTTTTCTGCTCATTGGACAACTGTTCAAATTATTGTGTTTTTGAAGAAAGAACATTACACAGCAGAGTCCTCAGTGAATGCTCCTCATTTAAATCAAGTTTCTGATGTTCATGGATATTAATCCAGGTCTGCTGCTACACGCCCCTGTTTTGTCAAAGTTTTTCAAAGGACCAACATTATCAAGTTGAACTATCTGAAAGAAAAACTAACAATTTATGTCGGTCCTTCCTGCCTCTATTTGGATAATTTACTAACTACATTAAAGCTGTGCTCGACCTGTGATGTTGCCTTGCTGAACGTTGAACTAACCTGTCCAGGGAGAAATGCTGTGTCGACCAGATTCACACCATCCTATGGCCCCAAAGCTAATTGGCTTAATGTGCTCTTTTTGTGAACTGTGCTAAATTGGTCTGGATGCTCGTTCTTATGTTCTTGCATGTTATATCTGTACCTTTTCTGTTAGCTTGTTTGGTCCCTGTGTTTGGTTGGGAGGTGTTTCGGTGCAATAGGTTCATCTCGATTAATTCATGGGCTCACACCGATGTTTCGTTAAGTTTTGCTTTAGATTTCCAACGGTGAAATATCCCTGATATCGCCTGCGACTTAGTCCTCTGTCTGGTTTTTCGTCGAACCACTGTCTGTATAGTGTGACCTCTTTGTGTTCTGTGCGTTTGTCATGTATAGTATTTCTGCGTTAGTGCACTATTTTGTCGTTATCTGTTGGTCTCCTCCTTGCTATCTCTCAGAAAAGACAAATTTTATTTTAACACCGTGTCTCTGTCCTGTTGTTCTGACTTTGCATAAGCGTGTTTTCATTTGCTGTATTTTTCCTTTTATTTGGCGACATTTTATATCCTTTTGTTCTGTACTCTGGTAATAGTCTTTTGTCGCTTAGTGTTTTAATTAGCCCAAAGTATTTTTTTTCTCTTACTATATTTTATATTTGTTGTCTTTTCCATTATTTTTTTCCTTACCATCATTGATGCATTGTTAAGTTGCCAT
Source organism: Oreohelix idahoensis (assembly GCA_024509875.1). Lineage (NCBI taxonomy): Eukaryota > Metazoa > Mollusca > Gastropoda > Stylommatophora > Oreohelicidae > Oreohelix > Oreohelix idahoensis. Next base: position 12,212 of record JAMPIV010009895.1, read on the forward strand.
TAATATTATTGATTATACAAATCTGACAAAATACTTAATACTTGTATACCATTGAATACAAAATGGCTACCATGGACTATTTTGTGAAACAAAACTAGGTAAAGCCTTTGGCATGGAAGGAGAACCTAAAAAGAATTTGCTATACTGAATATCAAAACAAAGGCTGAAAATTGGCCAGAGAAAACAGAAATGAAGAACTGGCCAGAGTAAATAAAATGAAAATTGGCCAGAGAAAAAAGAAATGAAGAATTAGCTGAGAAGAGAAAGATCTGAAGATTTTAGCAGCCAAGAGAAGATACATGGCGATGAAGCAAAGATAAAAAAAGATTACATGATGAAAATAATGTTATCTTTAGAACTTGAAAAACTCAATTGCTAAATATTAAACAAAACACTTCTGAAGTCAAGGTTCCCCTCAAAACATACATGTTTCAGGATCTGGTAGATTTCGATTGCCTACTTTTCCAAACCCAACTTAGACATATTTCTTGCTTCCTTAAATCGCTTTCAACTGTTGTGAGGCCCATGACATTTGATAAATCTGAATGGTAGTAATGATTTAATTCCTCACAGGATGCATTAACTTCGTTTTGTCCATGACGTCCCATAGGAAAATAACTATGAAAGCTGCCAAGCTTTATGCTTAAACTTTAACCAAATGGATAAAATGGCTATCAGCATGCCTTTTTAAGACCATTTTCCAGAAACAGGGAAGGACTTTCTCGTATTTATTGGCTGCCATAAAATAACATTTCAACAGAAGGGATGAATTGAGCGAAAATTCCAACAAACATAGAGGCACTATGGACGTAATGCCCCAGAGACAAAGTGTTGTCTTCTGTTAACCAGCAGTTCCTATCATTACCTTCATGAACGAAACCTACGGATTTGACATTGTGGAAGAATTGGGAAGACAGTTTATTACGCTCACCCAGGCACATGTGGTGATTAACTCTCACAATCAAAGAGGCCTCTCCTGTGGCATTAGCGTCAATCTTGGAACAACCACAAAACATAAGACCAAGTCTCAGCGTCTCGACAGTATTTTTGGTCGTGGTAGAGGTAATAACTATGGGTACTTCAGGTGTAACTCTTACGATAAACAATCTCACCCGTCTAGAGAATTTTTAGACAATTTGGGACTAAACAAACCAATTCCAACCACAGAGAGGATGGAAACGAAATGAATAATTTTTTCAGGAAGTAGGGGAAATTGGAATGGTAATAGATAACTGGACACAATTGCAACTCCTACAAGGTCTAATTATTCCAGGACAATAGAAACCGAATGATTCCTATAATAATCAGAATGATAACCATCCTTCTCCGCTCTCGAGCGTTGAACGTATCAAACTATCATGCTATCTCAGCACATCTGCTGATACACTAGTGCCACACTCAAAGTAATCATCGGTAAATTCATGTGCTGCTGCTTGTTTGCTTTTTTTGACTTTGATGCCTGCTTCGCAGTTCCTGATTGCCGAACTTTATTCAGCCTAATTGGTATCTACATTAAAGCGTCATCCACTTTTCCTAAGATACAGCACTCTGCTCTGATGGCACAGCACCATAAAACTTTCATAAGGGCCTATTAAACGATACGCAGGTATCCTGTCTCCGAAGATCACTGGTTGCACAAACGGTGGGAGTTCGCCAATCTCTAGAGCACCCATCATGCTCCACTGGAGATTTTGTTAGAAATGTGTCCACATTTTATTGGGGGAACAGTAAGAGTCCTAAATCCACAGCTAATTGTTCCAACCATATGCGACTCCCATTTTTTCACAGGAGAATTAAAGTGTGTCTTTAAAAAACCCAGATCACTGACCTTATTGTTGGCGTGACCACGTGGCAAAAGATTGCCCACCTGGTGAAATTAAGAGTGGGAAACGGCAAAAACATTTAACTGCGAATGGCCATAACAACAAGGGCTCAAGCACAACTCAAACGATTGATAACATTTTGCCTATAATCAGGGTTATATTTTCATGCTACTATTAACAAAGAAATCTTTTGCAACGCTGCAAAAGATGATGATTCCTTGCAGAAATTTTTTTCGTTTGGTAAATGTGAGGAGATGCATTAAATCAATGCCCACATCATGTATATCCTTAAGAATGTATCCTGATCGAAATGATTAAAGATTCTTCAGCTCCTTAAACAACAGGTCCATCGGTTCCTAACAGTTTTTAGGAACTAATCCTTCAACACGCCCCTAATCCAATTGTTGGACACATGGGCTACTCTAGGACACGATCCAGATGCTCTCCTTCCTTCTTTTGGCCTGGTGTATCTAGGGATGTTGCAACGTATTGTCGCTCCTGTGTTACTTGCCAGGAGGTCAAAGCAAAGGGACCATATCACATGGCACCGATACAGGCTTCAGATAAACCTGACGTCCTTTGAGAAAGATGGCCATAACATTATTTGGCCCACATCAGTTATGGTCAGCTAGAGACACAAGTAAGTCCTCACATGTATTGACATTTGCACGCGCTGGCCAGAGGCTATACCTCGAAAATATCACCACCTCAGACCTGGCTGAGGCTCATTTTCTTAATCTTTTCCAGGCTAGTTTCCCTAGAAAACTTTCTATCATACAGAGGTCTCATTTGTTCTCAGAGCCAATGACTGGGTGTTATGCAACCAAACAAACATTGCCAGAACGCTTAGCTCCCGTTACCATCCCAATGAGCAATGGTATGGTAGAACGGCTAAATAGACCTTAACAAATTATTAGCAAAAGTATACAGTCAGATCTATCCACAAGACTGGGACAGTGTTTACCCGCCGTCTGTTTTGCGTACCGTGAGGTACCAAATGAACAGACCGGTTTCTCCCTCATTCGAGCTTGCGTCCTTCGAGCTCAACCTAAGGTCCTATGTCCCTCTAATAAAGTTTTGCTCACTGACCTCAAAATGACTCAAGACCCAAGTCATCTTACTTAACGAGTATGTTCGTATAACCTCCGACGTAAGATAATGATGCTTGGTCAGTTTCAACAGCATCTCTGAAACTGCTAAAGAAAAAGCTCGGTCAGTTCAGAATCGTAACAGACGACTAAGACAACCTGGTGCCTGGGAAGATAGCTTCTTCTAGGTGCTTCATCACAAGAAATGGACAACAGATTTACTTCCATTGCTTATGGAGTGGTCCTTACAGATTTATTTCATGCATTTCTGATTTGACTATTACTTACGTAAGGGAAAAAACAAAACTTCCATATAAACATGCTCAAAAAATTCCATACTCGACCTGAATATCTTCAGGCTGTCTTTCATGCAGTAAATGAACCCACAAGGCATACGAGCTCATTTTTCTTCCCTGTCTGTATATCAGGAGGAAGAATCTGCGTTTCCTGACTTACCTATGGATCTTCCTGTCATGCCTTTAACTGCTACTGAGACGTGGAAGGATGTTTTCCTTATCGTACGATTTATCGTATCATCCGACAAACGTCAGCAGTGTCTGATCTTCTCCCCCCAGGGGGAACCCCCCCCCCCCCCCCCCCCCAAAAAAACCCCCCCCCCCCCCCCCAATCTTACCAATGTCTGACAGATATCCCTGGGTCCCCCATACATCTTATCCTCATGATATTTTCCTCCTCAACGGATGATCGACCATTCGAGTTCGACATACACCATTCCATCCATTTTTCAGATAAGGTTTAACAAGAACTTGACACATGCTTCGTTTGGTTATTTAACGAACCATCAAATTCTGCATTTGCTTCCCCGATGGTCTTGTTTAGAAAAGAAAGATGACAATATAAAGACTATGTATTGACTATCGCAAACTCAATAATATTACTGTCTTTGATGCTGAGCCCTTTACCTTATTAAGAAGACCTTTTGCCAAGACTTGCTACAAGCTGTTTTTTTTCCACTAAGTTTGATCTCTCTAAAGATACTGGCAGGTTCCTTTTCGGAAACTGCTAAGCCCTTACTGCTTTAACACACCTAAGGGGTTATTTCAATGGAATTATATGTCTTTGGACTGATGAATGCTCCTCCACATCTCGTCAGGATGATGCGTAAAATTTTTTCTAACATCTGATATATTACATATATAATGACATATGTCCTCTTTTACTACTTCTTGAAAATCATTTCTAGGTCTCACTTCACTGCTGGAACACTTTACGTTCACAACATCTAACTGCCACACCTTCTAAAATTGGTTGTCGGTTTTTGAGAAATATCAATTCCTTGGACAAGAGTTGGTTCATGTTTGCCTAAAACGGAACAGTCCTAATGTGTCCAAATTTTGAACATATCTGTGCCCACAACTAAGAAACAATGCGCAGTATTCCTCGGCCTTAAATTCCAATTTTTCCAGTCGATTCATTTTCAAAGCTATCCAATCTCACTGCTGATCTATCTGCTTTTATTAAGAAAAGGGCTCTCCCAATCATGTTCACTGGTCTCAAGAGTGCCAAGCAGCCTTAGCTCAATTAAAATTTTTAATTTTCAACCCCTCCAAATTGAGTCCAAATAAAAATTTGACATTCTATCTTCCGCACTGATGCGTCTTCCAAACGTGTTGGGGCTGTATTGATGCAGAATTTTGACGGTACACTTCATCCTAACTTGTACATATCACGGAAGCTGACGGACGCAGAAAGAAAATATCCAGCAATCGAGCGCCGAATTTGCTTCCGCCATCGTCTGGGACCCGGACCAAGGCAACAGCCCA
>JAMPIV010009896.1:0-54629 GCA_024509875.1 Oreohelix idahoensis
GATGAAGATGAACCGGAGAATGAAAATCGCAAACGACCGGCTTACTGTGACTGCCGTTAGGCGGATGCCACTGGAGACTTTTGAGATAGTATTTCAAGATAAAGATGAACCGGAGAATGAAAATCGCAAACGACCGGCTTACTGTGACTGCCGTTAGGCGGATGCCACTGGAGACTTTTGAGATAGTATTTCAAGATGAAGATGAACCGGAGAATGAAAATCGCAAACGACCGGCTTACTGTGACTGCCGTTAGGCGGATGCCACTGGAGACTTTTGAGATAGTATTTCAAGATGAAGATGAACCGGAGAATGAAAATCGCAAACGCGCGGCTTACTGTGACTGCCGTTAGGCGGATGCCACTGGAGACTTTTGAGATAGTATTTCAAGATAAAGATGAACCGGAGAATGAAAATCGCAAACGACCGGCTTACTGTGACTGCCGTAGGCGGATGCCACTGGAGACTTTTGAGATAGTATTTCAAGATGAAGATGAACCGGAGAATGAAAATCGCAAACGACCGGCTTACTGTGACTGCCGTTAGGCGGATGCCACTGGAGACTTTTGAGATAGTATTTCAAGATGAAAATGAACCGGAGAATGAAAATCGCAAACGACCGGCTTACTGTGACTGCCGTTAGGCGGATGCCACTGGAGACTTTTGAGATAGTATTTCAAGATAAAGATGAACCGGAGAATGAAAATCGCAAACGACCGGCTTACTGTGACTGCCGTTAGGCGGATGCCACTGGAGACTTTTGAGATAGTATTTCAAGATGAAGATGAACCGGAGAATGAAAATCGCAAACGACCGGCTTACTGTGACTGCCGTTAGGCGGATGCCACTGGAGACTTTTGAGATAGTATTTCAAGATGAAGATGAACCAGAGAATGAAAATCGCAAACGACCGGCTTACTGTGACTGCCGTTAGGCGGATGCCACTGGAGACTTTTGAGATAGTATTTCAAGATGAAGATGAACCGGAGAATGAAAATCGCAAACGACCGGCTTACTGTGACTGCCGTTAGGCGGATGCCACTGGAGACTTTTGAGATAGTATTTCAAGATAAAGATGAACCGGAGAATGAAAATCGCAAACGACCGGCTTACTGTGACTGCCGTTAGGCGGATGCCACTGGAGACTTTTGAGATAGTATTTCAAGATGAAGATGAACCGGAGAATGAAAATCGCAAACGACCGGCTTACTGTGACTGCCGTTAGGCGGATGCCACTGGAGACTTTTGAGATAGTATTTCAAGATAAAGATGAACCGGAGAATGAAAATCGCAAACGACCGGCTTACTGTGACTGCCGTTATGCGGATGCCACTGGAGACTTTTGAGATAGTATTTCAAGATGAAGATGAACCGGAGAATGAAAATCGCAAACGACCGGCTTACTGTGACTGCCGTTAGGCGGATGCCACTGGAGACTTTTGAGATAGTATTTCAAGATGAAGATGAACCGGAGAATGAAAATCGCAAACGACCGGCTTACTGTGACTGCCGTTAGGCGGATGCCACTGGAGACTTTTGAGATAGTATTTCAAGATGAAGATGAACCGGAGAATGAAAATCGCAAACGACCGGCTTACTGTGACTGCCGTTAGGCGGATGCCACTGGAGACTTTTGAGATAGTATTTCAAGATAAAGATGAACCGGAGAATGAAAATCGCAAACGACCGGCTTACTGTGACTGCCGTTAGGCGGATGCCACTGGAGACTTTTGAGATAGTATTTCAAGATAAAGATGAACCGGAGAATGAAAATCGCAAACGACCGGCTTACTGTGACTGCCGGTAGGCGGATGCCACTGGAGACTTTTGAGATAGTATTTCAAGATAAAGATGAACCGGAGAATGAAAATCGCAAACGACCGGCTTACTGTGACTGCCGTTAGGCGGATGCCACTGGAGACTTTTGAGATAGTATTTCAAGATAAAGATGAACCGGAGAATGAAAATCGCAAACGACCGGCTTACTGTGACTGCCGTTAGGCGGATGCCACTGGAGACTTTTGAGATAGTATTTCAAGATGAAGATGAACCGGAGAATGAAAATCGCAAACGACCGGCTTACTGTGACTGCCGTTAGGCGGATGCCACTGGAGACTTTTGAGATAGTATTTCAAGATAAAGATGAACCGGAGAATGAAAATCGCAAACGACCGGCTTACTGTGACTGCCGTTAGGCGGATGCCACTGGAGACTTTTGAGATAGTATTTCAAGATGAAGATGAACCGGAGAATGAAAATCGCAAACGACCGGCTTACTGTGACTGCCGTTAGGCGGATGCCACTGGAGACTGATGAGATAGTATTTCAAGATAAAGATGAACCGGAGAATGAAAATCGCAAACGACCGGCTTACTGTGACTGCCGTTAGGCGGATGCCACTGGAGACTTTTGAGATAGTATTTCAAGATGAAGATGAACCGGAGAATGAAAATCGCAAACGACCGGCTTACTGTGACTGCCGTTAGGCGGATGCCACTGGAGACTTTTGAGATAGTATTTCAAGATGAAGATGAACCGGAGAATGAAAATCGCAAACGACCGGCTTACTGTGACTGCCGTTAGGCGGATGCCACTGGAGACTTTTGAGATAGTATTTCAAGATAAAGATGAACCGGAGAATGAAAATCGCAAACGACCGGCTTACTGTGACTGCCGTTAGGCGGATGCCACTGGAGACTTTTGAGATAGTATTTCAAGATGAAGATGAACCGGAGAATGAAAATCGCAAACGACCGGCTTACTGTGACTGCCGTTAGGCGGATGCCACTGGAGACTTTTGAGATATAATTTCAAGATGAAGATGAACCGGAGAATGAAAATCGCAAACGACCGGCTTACTGTGACTGCCGTTAGGCGGATGCCACTGGAGACTTTTGAGATAGTATTTCAAGATGAAGATGAACCGGAGAATGAAAATCGCAAACGACCGGCTTACTGTGACTGCCGTTAGGCGGATGCCACTGGAGACTTTTGAGAGAGTATTTCAAGATGAAGATGAACCGGAGAATGAAAATCGCAAACGACCGGCTTACTGTGACTGCCGTTAGGCGGATGCCACTGGAGACTTTTGAGATAGTATTTCAAGATGAAGATGAACCGGAGAATGAAAATCGCAAACGACCGGCTTACTGTGACTGCCGTTAGGCGGATGCCACTGGAGACTTTTGAGATAGTATTTCAAGATGAAGATGAACCGGAGAATGAAAATCGCAAACGACCGGCTTACTGTGACTGCCGTTAGGCGGATGCCACTGGAGACTTTTGAGATAGTATTTCAGATGAAGATGAACCGGAGAATGAAAATCGCAAACGACCGGCTTACTGTGACTGCCGTTAGGCGGATGCCACTGGAGACTTTTGAGATAGTATTTCAAGATAAAGATGAACCGGAGAATGAAAATCGCAAACGACCGGCTTACTGTGACTGCCGTTAGGCGGATGCCACTGGAGACTTTTGAGATAGTATTTCAAGATGAAGATGAACCGGAGAATGAAAATCGCAAACGACCGGCTTACTGTGACTGCCGTTAGGCGGATGCCACTGGAGACTTTTGAGATAGTATTTCAAGATGAAGATGAACCGGAGAATGAAAATCGCAAACGACCGGCTTACTGTGACTGCCGTTAGGCGGATGCCACTGGAGACTTTTGAGATAGTATTTCAAGATGAAGATGAACCGGAGAAAAAAAAATCGCAAACGACCGGCTTACTGTGACTGCCGTTAGGCGGATGCCACTGGATACTTTTGAGATAGTATTTCAAGATGAAGATGAACCGGAGAATGAAAATCGCAAACGACCGGCTTACTGTGACTGCCGGTAGGCGGATGCCACTGGAGACTTTTGAGATAGTAGTACAAGATAAAGATGACCCGGAAAATGAAAATCGCAAACGACCGGCTTACTGTGACTGCCGTTAGGCGGATGCCACTGGAGACTTTTGAGATAGTATTTCAAGATGAAGATGAACCGGAGAATGAAAATCGCAAACGACCGGCTTACTGTGACTGCCGTTAGGCGGATGCCACTGGAGACTTTTGAGATAGTATTTCAAGATAAAGATGAACCGGAGAATGAAAATCGCAAACGACCGGCTTACTGTGACTGCCGGTAGGCGGATGCCACTGGAGACTTTTGAGATAGTATTTCAAGATGAAGATGAACCGGAGAATGAAAATCGCAAACGACCGGCTTACTGTGACTGCCGTTAGGCGGATGCCACTGGAGACTTTTGAGATAGTATTTCAAGATAAAGATGAACCGGAGAATAAAAATCGCAAACGACCGGCTTACTGTGACTGCCGGTAGGCGGATGCCACTGGAGACTTTTGAGATAGTATTTCAAGATAAAGATGAACCGGAGAATGAAAATCGCAAACGACCGGCTTACTGTGACTGCCGTTAGGCGGATGCCACTGGAGACTTTTGAGATAGTATTTCAAGATGAAGATGAACCGGAGAATGAAAATCGCAAACGACCGGCTTACTGTGACTGCCGTTAGGCGGATGCCACTGGAGACTTTTGAGATAGTATTTCAAGATAAAGATGAACCGGAGAATGAAAATCGCAAACGACCGGCTTACTGTGACTGCCGTTAGGCGGATGCCACTGGAGACTTTTGAGATAGTATTTCAAGATGAAGATGAACCGGAGAATGAAAATCGCAAACGACCGGCTTACTGTGACTGCCGTTAGGCGGATGCCACTGGAGACTTTTGAGATAGTATTTCAAGATGAAGATGAACCGGAGAATGAAAATCGCAAACGACCGGCTTACTGTGACTGCCGTTAGGCGGATGCCACTGGAGACTTTTGAGATAGTATTTCAAGATAAAGATGAACCGGAGAATGAAAATCGCAAACGACCGGCTTACTGTGACTGCCGTTAGGCGGATGCCACTGGAGACTTTTGAGATAGTATTTCAAGATGAAGATGAACCGGAGAATGAAAATCGCAAACGACCGGCTTACTGTGACTGCCGTTAGGCGGATGCCACTGGAGACTTTTGAGATAGTATTTCAAGATAAAGATGAACCGGAGAATGAAAATCGCAAACGACCGGCTTACTGTGACTGCCGTTAGGCGGATGCCACTGGAGACTTTTGAGATAGTATTTCAAGATAAAGATGAACCGGAGAATGAAAATCGCAAACGACCGGCTTACTGTGACTGCCGTTAGGCGGATGCCACTGGAGACTTTTGAGATAGTATTTCAAGATGAAGATGAACCGGAGAATGAAAATCGCAAACGACCGGCTTACTGTGACTGCCGTTAGGCGGATGCCACTGGAGACTTTTGAGATAGTATTTCAAGATGAAGATGAACCGGAGAATGAAAATCGCAAACGACCGGCTTACTGTGACTGCCGTTAGGCGGATGCCACTGGAGACTTTTGAGATAGTATTTCAAGATGAAGATGAACCGGAGAATGAAAATCGCAAACGACCGGCTTACTGTGACTGCCGTTAGGCGGATGCCACTGGAGACTTTTGAGATAGTATTTCAAGATAAAGATGAACCGGAGAATGAAAATCGCAAACGACCGGCTTACTGTGACTGCCGTTAGGCGGATGCCACTGGAGACTTTTGAGATAGTATTTCAAGATGAAGATGAACCGGAGAATGAAAATCGCAAACGACCGGCTTACTGTGACTGCCGTTAGGCGGATGCCACTGGAGACTTTTGAGATAGTATTTCAAGATAAAGATGAACCGGAGAATGAAAATCGCAAACGACCGGCTTACTGTGACCGCCGGTAGGCGGATGCCACTGGAGACTTTTGAGATAGTATTTCAAGATGAAGATGAACCGGAGAATGAAAATCGCAAACGACCGGCTTACTGTGACTGCCGTTAGGCGGATGCCACTGGAGACTTTTGAGATAGTATTTCAAGATGAAGATGAACCGGAGAATGAAAATCGCAAACGACCGGCTTACTGTGACTGCCGTTAGGCGGATGCCACTGGAGACTTTTGAGATAGTATTTCAAGATGAAGATGAACCGGAGAATGAAAATCGCAAACGACCGGCTTACTGTGACTGCCGTTAGGCGGATGCCACTGGAGACTTTTGAGATAGTATTTCAAGATGAAGATGAACCGGAGAATGAAAATCGCAAACGACCGGCTTACTGTGACTGCCGTTAGGCGGATGCCACTGGAGACTTTTGAGATAGTATTTCAAGATGAAGATGAACCGGAGAATGAAAATCGCAAACGACCGGCTTACTGTGACTGCCGTTAGGCGGATGCCACTGGAGACTTTTGAGATAGTAGTACAAGATAAAGATGACCCGGAAAATGAAAATCGCAAACGACCGGCTTACTGTGACTGCCGTTAGGCGGATGCCACTGGAGACTTTTGAGATAGTATTTCAAGATGAAGATGAACCGGAGAATGAAAATCGCAAACGACCGGCTTACTGTGACTGCCGTTAGGCGGATGCCACTGGAGACTTTTGAGATAGTATTTCAAGATGAAGATGAACCGGAGAATGAAAATCGCAAACGACCGGCTTACTGTGACTGCCGTTAGGCGGATGCCACTGGAGACTTTTGAGATAGTATTTCAAGATAAAGATGAACCGGAGAATGAAAATCGCAAACGACCGGCTTACTGTGACTGCCGTTAGGCGGATGCCACTGGAGACTTTTGAGATAGTATTTCAAGATGAAGATGAACCGGAGAATGAAAATCGCAAACGACCGGCTTACTGTGACTGCCGTTAGGCGGATGCCACTGGATACTTTTGAGATAGTATTTCAAGATAAAGATGAACCGGAGAATGAAAATCGCAAACGACCGGCTTACTGTGACTGCCGTTAGGCGGATGCCACTGGAGACTTTTGAGATAGTATTTCAAGATGAAGATGAACCGGAGAATGAAAATCGCAAACGACCGGCTTACTGTGACTGCCGTTAGGCGGATGCCACTGGAGACTTTTGAGATAGTATTTCAAGATAAAGATGAACCGGAGAATGAAAATCGCAAACGACCGGCTTACTGTGACTGCCGTTAGGCGGATGCCACTGGAGACTTTTGAGATAGTATTTCAAGATAAAGATGAACCGGAGAATGAAAATCGCAAACGACCGGCTTACTGTGACTGCCGGTAGGCGGATGCCACTAGAGACTTTTGAGATAGTATTTCAAGATGAAGATGAACCGGAGAATGAAAATCGCAAACGACCGGCTTACTGTGACTGCCGTTAGGCGGATGCCACTGGAGACTTTTTAGATAGTAGTTCAAGATAAAGATGAACCGGAGAATGAAAATCGCAAACGACCGGCTTACTGTGACTGCCGTTAGGCGGATGCCACTGGAGACTTTTGAGATAGTATTTCAAGATAAAGATGAACCGGAGAATGAAAATCGCAAACGACCGGCTTACTGTGACTGCCGTTAGGCGGATGCCACTGGAGACTTTTGAGATAGTATTTCAAAATGAAGATGAACCGGAGAATGAAAATCGCAAACGACCGGCTTACTGTGACTGCCGTTAGGCGGATGCCACTGGAGACTTTTGAGATAGTATTTCAAGATGAAGATGAACCGGAGAATGAAAATCGCAAACGACCGGCTTACTGTGACTGCCGTTAGGCGGATGCCACTGGAGACTTTTGAGATAGTATTTCAAGATCAAGATGAACCGGAAAATGAAAATCGCAAACGACCGGCTTACTGTGACTGCCGTTAGGCGGATGCCACTGGAGACTTTTGAGATAGTATTTCAAGATGAAGATGAACCGGAGAATGAAAATCGCAAACGACCGGCTTACTGTGACTGCCGGTAGGCGGATGCCACTGGAGACTTTTGAGATAGTATTTCAAGATGAAGATGAACCGGAGAATGAAAATCGCAAACGACCGGCTTACTGTGACTGCCGTTAGGCGGATGCCACTGGAGACTTTTGAGATAGTATTTCAAGATGAAGATGAACCGGAGAATGAAAATCGCAAACGACCGGCTTACTGTGACTGCCGTTAGGCGGATGCCACTGGAGACTTTTGAGATAGTATTTCAAGATGAAGATGAACCGGAGAATGAAAATCGCAAACGACCGGCTTACTGTGACTGCCGTTAGGCGGATGCCACTGGAGACTTTTGAGATAGTATTTCAAGATAAAGATGAACCGGAGAATGAAAATCGCAAACGACCGGCTTACTGTGACTGCCGTTAGGCGGATGCCACTGGAGACTTTTGAGATAGTATTTCAAGATGAAGATAAACCAGAGAATGAAAATCGCAAACGCCCGGCTTACTGTGACTGCCGTTAGGCGGATGCCACTGGAGACTTTTGAGATAGTATTTCAAGATGAAGATGAACCGGAGAATGAAAATCGCAAACGACCGGCTTACTGTGACTGCCGTTAGGCGGATGCCACTGGAGACTTTTGAGATAGTATTTCAAGATAAAGATGAACCGGAGAATGAAAATCGCAAACGACCGGCTTACTGTGACTGCCGTTAGGCGGATGCCACTGGAGACTTTTGAGATAGTATTTCAAGATGAAGATGAACCGGAGAATGAAAATCGCAAACGACCGGCTTACTGTGACTGCCGTTAGGCGGATGCCACTGGAGACTTTTGAGATAGTATTTCAAGATGAAGATGAACCGGAGAATGAAAATCGCAAACGACCGGCTTACTGTGACTGCCGTTAGGCGGATGCCACTGGAGACTTTTGAGATAGTATTTCAAGATAAAGATGACCCGGAAAATGAAAATCGCAAACGACCGGCTTACTGTGACTGCCGTTAGGCGGATGCCACTGGAGACTTTTGAGATAGTATTTCAAGATGAAGATGAACCGGAGAATGAAAATCGCAAACGACCGGCTTACTGTGACTGCCTGTAGGCGGATGCCACTGGAGACTTTTGAGATAGTATTTCAAGATGAAGATGAACCGGAGAATGAAAATCGCAAACGACCGGCTTACTGTGACTGCCGTTAGGCGGATGCCACTGGAGACTTTTGAGATAGTATTTCAAGATGAAGATGAACCGGAGAATGAAAATCGCAAACGACCGGCTTACTGTGACTGCCGTTAGGCGGATGCCACTGGATACTTTTGAGATAGTATTTCAAGATGAAGATGAACCGGAGAATGAAAATCGCAAACGACCGGCTTACTGTGACTGCCGGTAGGCGGATGCCACTGGAGACTTTTGAGATAGTAGTACAAGATAAAGATGACCCGGAAAATGAAAATCGCAAACGACCGGCTTACTGTGACTGCCGTTAGGCGGATGCCACTGGAGACTTTTGAGATAGTATTTCAAGATAAAGATGAACCGGAGAATGAAAATCGCAAAACGACCGGCTTACTGTGACTGCCGTTAGGCGGATGCCACTGGAGACTTTTGAGATAGTATTTCAAGATAAAGATGAACCGGAGAATGAAAATCGCAAACGACCGGCTTACTGTGACTGCCGTTAGGCGGATGCCACTGGAGACTTTTGAGATAGTATTTCAAGATGAAGATGAACCGGAGAATGAAAATCGCAAACGACCGGCTTACTGTGACTGCCGTTAGGCGGATGCCACTGGAGACTTTTGAGATAGTATTTCAAGATAAAGATGAACCGGAGAATGAAAATCGCAAACGACCGGCTTACTGTGACTGCCGTTAGGCGGATGATACTGGAGACTTTTGAGATAGTATTTCAAGATGAAGATGAACCGGAGAATGAAAATCGCAAACGACCGGCTTACTGTGACTGCCGTTAGGCGGATGCCACTGGAGACTTTTGAGATAGTATTTCAAGATAAAGATGAACCGGAGAATGAAAATCGCAAACGACCGGCTTACTGTGACTGCCGTTAGGCGGATGCCACTGGAGACTTTTGAGATAGTATTTCAAGATGAAGATGAACCGAAGAATGAAAATCGCAAACGACCGGCTTACTGTGACTGCCGTTAGGCGGATGCCACTGGAGACTTTTGAGATAGTATTTCAAGATGAAGATGAACCGGAGAATGAAAATCGCAAACGACCGGCTTACTGTGACTGCCGTTAGGCGGATGCCACTGGAGACTTTTGAGATAGTATTTCAAGATGAAGATGAACCGGAGAATGAAAATCGCAAACGACCGGCTTACTGTGACTGCCGTTAGGCGGATGCCACTGGAGACTTTTGAGATAGTATTTCAAGATAAAGATGAACCGGAGAATGAAAATCGCAAACGACCGGCTTACTGTGACTGCCGTTAGGCGGATGCCACTGGAGACTTTTTGAGATAGTATTTCAAGATGAAGATGAACCGGAGAATGAAAATCGCAAACGACCGGCTTACTGTGACTGCCGTTAGGCGGATGCCACTGGAGACTTTTGAGATAGTATTTCAAGATAAAGATGACCCGGAAAATGAAAATCGCAAACGACCGGCTTACTGTGACTGCCGTTAGGCGGATGCCACTGGAGACTTTTGAGATAGTAGTTCAAGATAAAGATGAACCGGAAAATGAAAATCGCAAACGACCGGCTTACTGTGACTGCCGTTAGGCGGATGCCACTGGAGACTTTTGAGATAGTATTTCAAGATGAAGATGAACCGGAGAATGAAAATCGCAAACGACCGGCTTACTGTGACTGCCGTTAGGCGGATGCCACTGGAGACTTTTGAGATAGTATTTCAAGATAAAGATGAACCGGAGAATGAAAATCGCAAACGACCGGCTTACTGTGACTGACTGCCGGTAGGCGGATGCCACTGGAGACTTTTGAGATAGTATTTCAAGATGAAGATGAACCGGAGAATGAAAATCGCAAACGACCGGCTTACTGTGACTGCCGTTAGGCGGATGCCACTGGAGACTTTTGAGATAGTAGTTCAAGATGAAGATGAACCGGAGAATGAAAATCGCAAACGACCGGCTTACTGTGACTGCCGTTAGGCGGATGCCACTGGAGACTTTTGAGATAGTATTTCAAGATAAAGATGAACCGGAGAATGAAAATCGCAAACGACCGGCTTACTGTGACTGCCGTTAGGCGGATGCCACTGGAGACTTTTGAGATAGTATTTCAAGATGAAGATGAACCGGAGAATGAAAATCGCAAACGACCGGCTTACTGTGACTGCCGTTAGGCGGATGCCACTGGAGACTTTTGAGATAGTATTTCAAGATGAAGATGAACCGGAGAATGAAAATCGCAAACGACCGGCTTACTGTGACTGCCGTTAGGCGGATGCCACTGGAGACTTTTGAGATAGTATTTCAAGATGAAGATGAACCGGAGAATGAAAATCGCAAACGACCGGCTTACTGTGACTGCCGTTAGGCGGATGCCACTGGAGACTTTTGAGATAGTATTTCAAGATGAAGATGAACCGGAGAATGAAAATCGCAAACGACCGGCTTACTGTGACTGCCGGTAGGCGGATGCCACTGGAGACTTTTGAGATAGTATTTCAAGATGAAGATGAACCGGAGAATGAAAATCGCAAACGACCGGCTTACTGTGACTGCCGTTAGGCGGATGCCACTGGAGACTTTTGAGATAGTATTTCAAGATGAAGATGAACCGGAGAATGAAAATCGCAAACGACCGGCTTACTGTGACTGCCGTTAGGCGGATGCCACTGGAGACTTTTGAGATAGTATTTCAAGATGAAGATGAACCGGAGAATGAAAATCGCAAACGACCGGCTTACTGTGACTGCCGTTAGGCGGATGCCACTGGAGACTTTTGAGATAGTATTTCAAGATAAAGATGAACCGGAGAATGAAAATCGCAAACGACCGGCTTACTGTGACTGCCGTTAGGCGGATGCCACTGGAGACTTTTGAGATAGTATTTCAAGATGAAGATAAACCAGAGAATGAAAATCGCAAACGACCGGCTTACTGTGACTACCGTTAGGCGGATGCCACTGGAGACTTTTGAGATAGTATTTCAAGATGAAGATAAACCAGAGAATGAAAATCGCAAACGACCGGCTTACTGTGACTGCCGTTAGGCGGATGCCACTGGAGACTTTTGAGATAGTATTTCAAGATGAAGATGAACCGGAGAATGAAAATCGCAAACGACCGGCTTACTGTGACTGCCGTTAGGCGGATGCCACTGGAGACTTTTGAGATAGTATTTCAAGATGAAGATGAACCGGAGAATGAAAATCGCAAACGACCGGCTTACTGTGACTGCCGTTATGCGGATGCCACTGGAGACTTTTGAGATAGTATTTCAAGATGAAGATAAACCAGAGAATGAAAATCGCAAACGACCGGCTTACTGTGACTGCCGTTAGGCGGATGCCACTGGAGACTTTTGAGATAGTATTTCAAGATAAAGATGAACCGGAAAATGAAAATCGCAAACGACCGGCTTACTGTGACTGCCGTTAGGCGGATGCCACTGGAGACTTTTGAGATAGTATTTCAAGATGAAGATGAACCGGAGAATGAAAATCGCAAACGACCGGCTTACTGTGACTGCCGTTAGGCGGATGCCACTGGAGACTTTTGAGATAGTATTTCAAGATGAAGATGAACCGGAGAATGAAAATCGCAAACGACCGGCTTACTGTGACTGCCGTTAGGCGGATGCCACTGGAGACTTTTGAGATAGTATTTCAAGATGAAGATGAACCGGAGAATGAAAATCGCAAACGCCCGGCTTACTGTGACTGCCGTTAGGCGGATGCCACTGGAGACTTTTGAGATAGTATTTCAAGATAAAGATGACCCGGAAAATGAAAATCGCAAACGACCGGCTTACTGTGACTGCCGTTAGGCGGATGCCACTGGAGACTTTTGAGATAGTATTTCAAGATGAAGATGAACCGGAGAATGAAAATCGCAAACGACCGGCTTACTGTGACTGCCGTTAGGCGGATGCCACTGGAGACTTTTGAGAGAGTATTTCAAGATAAAGATGAACCGGAGAATGAAAATCGCAAACGACCGGCTTACTGTGACTGCCGTTAGGCGGATGCCACTGGAGACTTTTGAGATAGTATTTCAAGATAAAGATGAACCGGAGAATGAAAATCGCAAACGACCGGCTTACTGTGACTGCCGTTAGGCGGATGCCACTGGAGACTTTTGAGATAGTATTTCAAGATGAAGATGAACCGGAGAATGAAAATCGCAAACGACCGGCTTACTGTGACTGCCGTTAGGCGGATGCCACTGGAGACTTTTGAGATAGTATTTCAAAATAAAGATGAACCGGAGAATGAAAATCGCAAACGACCGGCTTACTGTGACTGCCGTTAGGCGGATGCCACTGGAGACTTTTGAGATAGTATTTCAAGATAAAGATGACCCGGAAAATGAAAATCGCAAACGACCGGCTTACTGTGACTGCCGTTAGGCGGATGCCACTGGAGACTTTTGAGATAGTATTTCAAGATGAAGATGAACCGGAGAATGAAAATCGCAAACGACCGGCTTACTGTGACTGCCGTTAGGCGGATGCCACTGGAGACTTTTGAGATAGTAGTACAAGATAAAGATGACCCGGAAAATGAAAATCGCAAACGACCGGCTTACTGTGACTGCCGTTAGGCGGATGCCACTGGAGACTTTTGAGATAGTATTTCAAGATAAAGATGAACCGGAGAATGAAAATCGCAAACGACCGGCTTACTGTGACTGCCGTTAGGCGGATGCCACTGGAGACTTTTGAGATAGTATTTCAAGATGAAGATAAACCAGAGAATGAAAATAGCAGACGACCGGCTTACTGTGACTGCCGGTAGGCGGATGCCACTGGAGACTTTTGAGATAGTAGTTCAAGATGAAGATGAACCGGAGAATGAAAATCGCAGACGACCGGCTTACTGTGACTGCCGTTAGGCGGATGCCACTGGAGACTTTTGAGATAGTATTTCAAGATAAAGATGAACCGGAGAATGAAAATCGCAAACGACCGGCTTACTGTGACTGCCGTTAGGCGGATGCCACTGGAGACTTTTGAGATAGTATTTCAAGATGAAGATGAACCGGAGAATGAAAATCGCAGACGACCGGCTTACTGTGACTGCCGTTAGGCGGAGATGCCACTGGAGACTTTTGAGATAGTATTTCAAGATAAAGATGAACCGGAGAATGAAAATCGCAAACGACCGGCTTACTGTGACTGCCGGTAGGCGGATGCCACTGGAGACTTTTGAGATAGTAGTAAAAGATAAAGATGAACCGGAGAATGAAAATCGCAAACGACCGGCTTACTGTGACTGCCGTTAGGCGGATGCCACTGGAGACTTTTGAGATAGTATTTCAAGATGAAGATGAACCGGAGAATGAAAATCGCAAACGACCGGCTTACTGTGACTGCCGTTAGGCGGATGCCACTGGAGACTTTTGAGATAGTATTTCAAGATGAAGATGAACCGGAGAATGAAAATCGCAAACGACCGGCTTACTGTGACTGCCGTTAGGCCGATGCCACTGGAGACTTTTGAGATAGTATTTCAAGATGAAGATAAACCAGAGAATGAAAATCGCAAACGACCGGCTTACTGTGACTGCCGTTAGGTGGATGCCACTGGAGACTTTTGAGATAGTATTTCAAGATAAAGATGAACCGGAAAATGTAAATCGCAAACGACCGGCTTACTGTGACTGCCGTTAGGCGGATGCCACTGGAGACTTTTGAGATAGTATTTCAAGATGAAGATGAACCGGAGAATGAAAATCGCAAACGACCGGCTTACTGTGACTGCCGGTAGGCGGATGCCACTGGAGACTTTTGAGATAGTATTTCAAGATGAAGATGAACCGGAGAATGAAAATCGCAAACGACCGGCTTACTGTGACTGCCGTTAGGCGGATGCCACTGGAGACTTTTGAGATAGTATTTCAAGATGAAGATGAACCGGAGAATGAAAATCGCAAACGACCGGCTTACTGTGACTGCCGTTAGGCGGATGCCACTGGAGACTTTTGAGATAGTATTTCAAGATGAAGATGAACCGGAGAATGAAAATCGCAGACGACCGGCTTACTGTGACTGCCGTTAGGCGGATGCCACTGGAGACTTTTGAGATAGTATTTCAAGATAAAGATGAACCGGAGAATGAAAATCGCAAACGACCGGCTTACTGTGACTGCCGTTAGGCGGATGCCACTGGAGACTTTTGAGATAGTATTTCAAGATAAAGATAAACCGGAGAATGAAAATCGCAAACGACCGGCTTACTGTGACTGCCGTTAGGCGGATGCCACTGGAGACTTTTGAGATAGTATTTCAAGATGAAGATGAACCGGAGAATGAAAATCGCAGACGACCGGCTTACTGTGACTGCCGTTAGGCGGATGCCACTGGAGACTTTTGAGATAGTAGTTCAAGATGAAGATAAACCAGAGAATGAAAATCGCAAACGACCGGCTTACTGTGACTGCCGGTAGGCGGATGCCACTGGAGACTTTTGAGATAGTATTTCAAGATGAAGATGAACCGGAGAATGAAAATCGCAGACGACCGGCTTACTGTGACTGCCGTTAGGCGGATGCCACTGGAGACTTTTGAGATAGTATTTCAAGATGAAGATGAACCGGAGAATGAAAATCGCAAACGACCGGCTTACTGTGACTGCCGTTAGGCGGATGCCACTGGAGACTTTTGAGATAGTATTTCAAGATAAAGATGAACCGGAGAATGAAAATCGCAAACGACCGGCTTACTGTGACTGCCGTTAGGCGGATGCCACTGGAGACTTTTGAGATAGTATTTCAAGATGAAGATGAACCGGAGAATGAAAATCGCAAACGACCGGCTTACTGTGACTGCCGTTAGGCGGATGCCACTGGAGACTTTTGAGATAGTATTTCAAGATGAAGATGAAACGGAGAATGAAAATCGCAAACGACCGGCTTACTGTGACTGCCGTTAGGCGGATGCCACTGGAGACTTTTGAGATAGTATTTCAAGATGAAGATGAACCGGAGAATGAAAATCGCAAACGACCGGCTTACTGTGACTGCCGTTAGGCGGATGCCACTGGAGACTTTTGAGATAGTATTTCAAGATGAAGATGAACCGGAGAATGAAAATCGCAAACGACCGGCTTACTGTGACTGCCGTTAGGCGGATGCCACTGGAGACTTTTGAGATAGTATTTCAAGATGAAGATGAACCGGAGAATGAAAATCGCAAACGACCGGCTTACTGTGACTGCCGTTAGGCGGATGCCACTGGAGACTTTTGAGATAGTATTTCAAGATAAAGATGAACCGGAGAATGAAAATCGCAAACGACCGGCTTACTGTGACTGCCGTTAGGCGGATGCCACTGGAGACTTTTGAGATAGTATTTCAAGATAAAGATGAACCGGAGAATGAAAATCGCAAACGACCGGCTTACTGTGACTGCCGGTAGGCGGATGCCACTGGAGACTTTTGAGATAGTATTTCAAGATGAAGATGAACCGGAGAGAGAAAATCGCAAACGACCGGCTTACTGTGACTGCCGTTAGGCGGATGCCACTGGAGACTTTTGAGATAGTATTTCAAGATGAAGATGAACCGGAGAATGAAAATCGCAAACGACCGGCTTACTGTGACTGCCGTTAGGCGGATGCCACTGGAGACTTTTGAGATAGTATTTCAAGATGAAGATGAACCGGAGAATGAAAATCGCAACGACCGGCTTACTGTGACTGCCGTTAGGCGGATGCCACTGGAGACTTTTGAGATAGTATTTCAAGATGAAGATGAACCGGAGAATGAAAATCGCAAACGACCGGCTTACTGTGACTGCCGTTAGGCGGATGCCACTGGAGACTTTTGAGATAGTATTTCAAGATGAAGATGAACCGGAGAATGAAAATCGCAAACGACCGGCTTACTGTGACTGCCGTTAGGCGGATGCCACTGGAGACTTTTGAGATTGTATTTCAAGATGAAGATGAACCGGAGAATGAAAATCGCAAACGACCGGCTTACTGTGACTGCCGTTAGGCGGATGCCACTGGAGACTTTTGAGATAGTATTTCAAGATGAAGATGAACCGGAGAATGAAAATCGCAAACGACCGGCTTACTGTGACTGCCGTTAGGCGGATGCCACTGGAGACTTTTGAGATAGTATTTCAAGATGAAGATGAACCGGAGAATGAAAATCGCAAACGACCGGCTTACTGTGACTGCCGTTAGGCGGATGCCACTGGAGACTTTTGAGATAGTATTTCAAGATGAAGATAAACCAGAGAATGAAAATCGCAAACGACCGGCTTACTGTGACTGCCGTTAGGCGGATGCCACTGGAGACTTTTGAGATAGTATTTCAAGATAAAGATGAACCGGAGAATAAAAATCGCAAACGACCGGCTTACTGTGACTGCCGGTAGGCGGATGCCACTGGAGACTTTTGAGATAGTATTTCAAGTTGAAGATAAACCAGAGAATGAAAATATCAAACGACCGGCTTACTGTGACTGCCGGTAGGCCGATGCCACTGGAGACTTTTGAGATAGTATTTCAAGAAGAAGATGAACCGGAGAATGAAAATCGCAAACGACCGGCTTACTGTGACTGCCGTTAGGCGGATGCCACTGGAGACTTTTGAGATAGTATTTCAAGATAAAGATGAACCGGAGAATGAAAATCGCAAACGACCGGCTTACTGTGACTGCCGGTAGGCGGATGCCACTGGAGACTTTTGAGATAGTATTTCAAGATGAAGATGAACCGGAGAATGAAAATCGCAAACGACCGGCTTACTGTGACTGCCGTTAGGCGGATGCCACTGGAGACTTTTGAGATAGTATTTCAAGATAAAGATGAACCGGAGAATGAAAATCGCAAACGACCGGCTTACTGTGACTGCCGTTAGGCGGATGCCACTGGAGACTTTTGAGATAGTATTTCAAGATGAAGATGAACCGGAAATGAAAATCGCAAACGACCGGCTTACTGTGACTGCCGTTAGGCGGATGCCACTGGAGACTTTTGAGATAGTATTTCAAGATAAAGATGAACCGGAAAATGAAAATCGCAAACGACCGGCTTACTGTGACTGCCGTTAGGCGGATGCCACTGGAGACTTTTGAGATAGTATTTCAAGATGAAGATGAACCGGAGAATGAAAATCGCAAACGACCGGCTTACTGTGACTGCCGTTAGGCGGATGCCACTGGAGACTTTTGAGATAGTAGATCAAGATAAAGATGAACCGGAGAATGAAAATCGCAAACGACCGGCTTACTGTGACTGCCGTTAGGCGGATGCCACTGGAGACTTTTGAGATAGTATTTCAAGATGAAGATGAACCGGAGAATGAAAATCGCAAACGACCGGCTTACTGTGACTGCCGTTAGGCGGATGCCACTGGAGACTTTTGAGATAGTATTTCAAGATAAAGATGAACCGGAGAATGAAAATCGCAAACGACCGGCTTACTGTGACTGCCGTTAGGCGGATGCCACTGGAGACTTTTGAGATAGTATTTCAAGAAGAAGATGAACCGGAGAATGAAAATCGCAAACGACCGGCTTACTGTGACTGCCGTTAGGCGGATGCCACTGGAGACTTTTGAGATAGTATTTCAAGATGAAGATAAACCAGAGAATGAAAATCGCAAACGACCGGCTTACTGTGACTGCCGTTAGGCGGATGCCACTGGAGACTTTTGAGATAGTAGTTCAAGATAAAGATGAACCGGAGAATGAAAACCGCAAACGACCGGCTTACTGTGACTGCCGTTAGGCGGATGCCACTGGAGACTTTTGAGATAGTATTTCAAGATGAAGATGAACCGGAGAATGAAAATCGCAAACGACCGGCTTACTGTGACTGCCGGTAGGCGGATGCCACTGGAGACTTTTGAGATAGTATTTCAAGAAAAAGATGAACCGGAGAATGAAAATCGCAAACGACCGGCTTACTGTGACTGCCGGTAGGCGGATGCCACTGGAGACTTTTGAGATAGTATTTCAAGATGAAGATGAACCGGAGAATGAAAATCGCAAACGACCGGCTTACTGTGACTGCCGTTAGGCGGATGCCACTGGAGACTTTTGAGATAGTATTTCAAGATGAAGATGAACCGGAGAATGAAAATCGCAAACGACCGGCTTACTGTGACTGCCGTTAGGCGGATGCCACTGGAGACTTTTGAGATAGTATTTCAAGATAAAGATGAACCGGAGAATGAAAATCGCAAACGACCGGCTTACTGTGACTGCCGTTAGGCGGATGCCACTGGAGACTTTTGAGATAGTATTTCAAGATGAAGATGAACCGGAGAATGAAAATCGCAGACGACCGGCTTACTGTGACTGCCGTTAGGCGGATGCCACTGGAGACTTTTGAGATAGTATTTCAAGATGAAGATGAACCGGAGAATGAAAATCGCAAACGACCGGCTTACTGTGACTGCCGTTAGATGGATGCCACTGGAGACTTTTGAGATAGTATTTCAAGATGAAGATGAACCGGAGAATGAAAATCGCAAACGACCGGCTTACTGTGACTGCCGTTAGGCGGATGCCACTGGAGACTTTTGAGATAGTATTTCAAGATAAAGATGAACCGGAGAATGAAAATCGCAAACGACCGGCTTACTGTGACTGCCGGTAGGCGGATGCCACTGGAGACTTTTTAGATAGTATTTCAAGATGAAGATGAACCGGAGAATGAAAATCGCAAACGACCGGCTTACTGTGACTGCCGTTAGGCGGATGCCACTGGAGACTTTTGAGATAGTATTTCAAGATGAAGATGAACCGGAGAATGAAAATCGCAAACGACCGGCTTACTGTGACTGCCGTTAGGCGGATGCCACTGGAGACTTTTGAGATAGTATTTCAAGATAAAGATGAACCGGAGAATGAAAATCGCAAACGACCGGCTTACTGTGACTGCCGTTAGGCGGATGCCACTGGAGACTTTTGAGATAGTATTTCAAGATGAAGATGAACCGGAGAATGAAAATCGCAAACGACCGGCTTACTGTGACTGCCGTTAGGCGGATGCCACTGGAGACTTTTGAGATAGTATTTCAAGATGAAGATGAACCGGAGAATGAAAATCGCAAACGACCGGCTTACTGTGACTGCCGTTAGGCGGATGCCACTGGAGACTTTTGAGATAGTATTTCAAGATAGAGATGAACCGGAGAATGAAAATCGCAAACGACCGGCTTACTGTGACTGCCGGTAGGCGGATGCCACTGGAGACTTTTGAGATAGTATTTCAAGATAAAGATGAACCGGAGAATGAAAATCGCAAACGACCGGCTTACTGTGACTGCCGGTAGGCGGATGCCACTGGAGACTTTTGAGATAGTATTTCAAGATAAAGATGAACCGGAGAATGAAAATCGCAAACGACCGGCTTACTGTGACTGCCGGTAGGCGGATGCCACTGGAGACTTTTGAGATAGTATTTCAAGATAAAGATGAACCGGAAAATGAAAATCGCAAACGACCGGCTTACTGTGACTGCCGTTAGGCGGATGCCACTGGAGACTTTTGAGATAGTATTTCAAGATGAAGATGAACCGATGAATGAAAATCGCAAACGACCGGCTTACTGTGACTGCCGTTAGGCGGATGCCACTGGAGACTTTTGAGATAGTATTTCAAAATGAAGATGAACCGGAGAATGAAAATCGCAAACGACCGGCTTACTGTGACTGCCGTTAGGCGGATGCCACTGGAGACTTTTGAGATAGTATTTCAAGATGAAGATGAACCGGAGAATGAAAATCGCAAACGACCGGCTTACTGTGACTGCCGTTAGGCGGATGCCACTGGAGACTTTTGAGATAGTATTTCAAGATAAAGATGAACCGGAAAATGAAAATCGCAAACGACCGGCTTACTGTGACTGCCGTTAGGCGGATGCCACTGGAGACTTTTGAGATAGTATTTCAAGATGAAGATGAACCGGAGAATGAAAATCGCAAACGACCGGCTTACTGTGACTGCCGTTAGGCGGATGCCACTGGAGACTTTTGAGATAGTATTTCAAGATGAAGATGAACCGAAGAATGAAAATCGCAAACGACCGGCTTACTGTGACTGCCGTTAGGCGGATGCCACTGGAGACTTTTGAGATAGTATTTCAAGATGAAGATGAACCGGAGAATGAAAATCGCAAACGACCGGCTTACTGTGACTGCCGTTAGGCGGATGCCACTGGAGACTTTTGAGATAGTATTTCAAGATGAAGATGAACCGGAGAATGAAAATCGCAAACGACCGGCTTACTGTGACTGCCGTTAGGCGGATGCCACTGGAGACTTTTGAGATAGTATTTCAAGATGAAGATGAACCGGAGAATGAAAATCGCAAACGACCGGCTTACTGTGACTGCCGTTAGGCGGATGCCACTGGAGACTTTTGAGATAGTATTTCAAGATAAAGATGAACCGGAGAATGAAAATCGCAAACGACCGGCTTACTGTGACTGCCGTTAGGCGGATGCCACTGGAGACTTTTGAGATAGTATTTCAAGATGAAGATGAACCGGAGAATGAAAATCGCAAACGACCGGCTTACTGTGACTGCCGTTAGGCGGATGCCACTGGAGACTTTTGAGATAGTATTTCAAGATAAAGATGAACCGGAGAATGAAATCGCAAACGACCGGCTTACTGTGACTGCCGGTAGGCGGATGCCACTGGAGACTTTTGAGATAGTATTTCAAGATGAAGATGAACCGGAGAATGAAAATCGCAAACGACCGGCTTACTGTGACTGCCGTTAGGCGGATGCCACTGGAGACTTTTGAGATAGTATTTCAAGATGAAGATGAACCGGAGAATGAAAATCGCAAACGACCGACTTACTGTGACTGCCGTTAGGCGGATGCCACTGGAGACTTTTGAGATAGTATTTCAAGATAAAGATGAACCGGAGAATGAAAATCGCAAACGACCGGCTTACTGTGACTGCCGTTAGGCGGATGCCACTGGAGACTTTTGAGATAGTATTTCAAGATGAAGATGAACCGGAGAATGAAAATCGCAAACGACCGGCTTACTGTGACTGCCGTTAGGCGGATGCCACTGGAGACTTTTGAGATAGTATTTCAAGAGAATGAAAATCGCAGACGACCGCTTACTGTGACTGCCGTTAGGCGGATGCCACTGGAGACTTTTGAGATAGTATTTCAAGATGAAGATGAACCGGAGAATGAAAATCGCAAACGACCGGCTTACTGTGACTGCCGTTAGGCGGATGCCACTGGAGACTTTTGAGATAGTATTTCAAGATAAAGATGAACCGGAGAATGAAAATCGCAAACGACCGGCTTACTGTGACTGCCGTTAGGCGGATGCCACTGGAGACTTTTGAGATAGTATTTCAAGATAAAGATGAACCGGAGAATGAAAATCGCAAACGACCGGCTTACTGTGACTGCCGTTAGGCGGATGCCACTGGAGACTTTTGAGATAGTATTTCAAGATGAAGATGAACCGGAGAATGAAAATCGCAAACGACCGGCTTACTGTGACTGCCGTTAGGCGGATGCCACTGGAGACTTTTGAGATAGTATTTCAAGATAAAGATGAACCGGAGAATGAAAATCGCAAACGACCGGCTTACTGTGACTGCCGTTAGGCGGATGCCACTGGAGACTTTTGAGAGTGTATTTCAAGATAAAGATGAACCGGAGAATGAAAATCGCAAACGACCGGCTTACTGTGACTGCCGTTAGGCGGATGCCACTGGAGACTTTTGAGATAGTATTTCAAGATGAAAATGAACCGGAGAATGAAAATCGCAAACGACCGGCTTACTGTGACTGCCGGTAGGCGGATGCCACTGGAGACTTTTGAGATAGTATTTCAAGATAAAGATGAACCGGAGAATGAAAATCGCAAACGACCGGCTTACTGTGACTGCCGTTAGGCGGATGCCACTGGAGACTTTTGAGATAGTATTTCAAGATGAAGATGAACCGGAGAATGAAAATCGCAAACGACCGGCTTACTGTGACTGCCGTTAGGCGGATGCCACTGGAGACTTTTGAGATAGTATTTCAAGATAAAGATGAACCGGAGAATGAAAATCGCAAACGACCGGCTTACTGTGACTGCCGGTAGGCGGATGCCACTGGAGACTTTTGAGATAGTATTTCAAGATAAAGATGAACCAGAGAATGAAAATCGCAAACGACCGGCTTACTGTGACTGCCGGTAGGCGGATGCCACTGGAGACTTTTGATATAGTATTTCAAGATGAAGATAAACCAGAGAATGAAAATCGCAAACGACCGGCTTACTGTGACTGCCGTTAGGCGGATGCCACTGGAGATTTTTGAGATAGTATTTCAAGATAAAGATGAACCGGAAAATGAAAATCGCAAACGACCGGCTTACTGTGACTGCCGTTAGGCGGATGCCACTGGAGACTTTTGAGATAGTATTTCAAGATAAAGATGAACCGGAGAATGAAAATCGCAAACGACCGGCTTACTGTGACTGCCGTTAGGCGGATGCCACTGGAGACTTTTGAGATAGTATTTCAAAATGAAGATGAACCGGAGAATGAAAATCGCAAACGACCGGCTTACTGTGACTGCCGTTAGGCGGATGCCACTGGAGACTTTTGAGATAGTATTTCAAGATAAAGATGAACCGGAGAATGAAAATCGCAGACGACCAGCTTACTGTGACTGCCGTTAGGCGGATGCCACTGGAGACTTTTGAGATAGTATTTCAAGATGAAGATGAACCGGAGAATGAAAATCGCAAACGACCGGCTTACTGTGACTGCCGTTAGGCGGATGCCACTGGAGACTTTTGAGATAGTATTTCAAGATGAAGATGAACCGGAGAATGAAAATCGCAAACGACCGGCTTACTGTGACTGCCGTTAGGCGGATGCCACTGGAGACTTTTGAGATAGTATTTCAAGATAAAGATGAACCGGAGAATGAAAATCGCAAACGACCGGCTTACTGTGACTGCCGTTAGGCGGATGCCACTGGAGACTTTTGAGATAGTATTTCAAGATGAAGATGAACCGGAGAATGAAAATCGCAAACGACCGGCTTACTGTGACTGCCGTTAGGCGGATGCCACTGGAGACTTTTGAGATAGTATTTCAAGATGAAGATGAACCGGAGAATGAAAATCGCAAACGACCGGCTTACTGTGACTGCCGTTAGGTGGATGCCACTGGAGACTTTTGAGATAGTATTTCAAGATAAAGATGAACCGGAGAATGAAAATCGCAAACGACCGGCTTACTGTGACTGCCGTTAGGCGGATGCCACTGGAGACTTTTGAGATAGTATTTCAAGATGAAGATGAACCGGAGAATGAAAATCGCAAACGACCGGCTTACTGTGACTGCCGTTAGGCGGATGCCACTGGAGACTTTTGAGATAGTATTTCAAGATGAAGATAAACCAGAGAATGAAAATCGCAAACGACCGGCTTACTGTGACTGCCGGTAGGCGGATGCCACTGGAGACTTTTGAGATAGTAGTTCAAGATAAAGATGAACCGGAGAATGAAAATCGCAAACGACCGGCTTACTGTGACTGCCGTTAGGCGGATGCCACTGGAGACTTTTGAGATAGTATTTCAAGATGAAGATGAACCGGAGAATAAAAATCGCAAACGACCGGCTTACTGTGACTGCCGTTAGGCGGATGCCACTGGAGACTTTTGAGATAGTATTTCAAGATAAAGATGAACCGGAGAATGAAAATCGCAGACGACCGGCTTACTGTGACTGTCGTTAGGCGGATGCCACTGGAGACTTTTGAGATAGTATTTCAAGATGAAGATGAACCGGAGAATGAAAATCGCAAACGACCGGCTTACTGTGACTGCCGTTAGGCGGATGCCACTGGAGACTTTTGAGATAGTATTTCAAGATAAAGATGAACCGGAGAATGAAAATCGCAAACGACCGGCTTACTGTGACTGCCGTTAGGCGGATGCCACTGGAGACTTTTGAGATAGTATTTCAAGATGAAGATGAACCGGAGAATGAAAATCGCAAACGACCGGCTTACTGTGACTGCCGTTATGCGGATGCCACTGGAGACTTTTGAGATAGTATTTCAAGATGAAGATGAACCGGAGAATGAAAATCGCAAACGACCGGCTTACTGTGACTGCCGTTAGGCGGATGCCACTGGAGACTTTTGAGATAGTATTTCAAGAGAAAGATGAACCGGAGAATGAAAATCGCAGACGACCGGCTTACTGTGACTGCCGTTAGGCGGATGCCACTGGAGACTTTTGAGATAGTATTTCAAGATAAAGATGAACCGGAAAATGAAAATCGCAAACGACCGGCTTACTGTGACTGCCGTTAGGCGGATGCCACTGGAGACTTTTGAGATAGTAGTTCAAGATAAAGATGAACCGGAGAATGAAAATCGCAAACGACCGACTTACTGTGACTGCCGTTAGGCGGATGCCACTGGAGACTTTTGAGATAGTATTTCAAGATAAAGATGAACCGGAGAATGAAAATCGCAAACGACCGGCTTACTGTGACTGCCGTTAGGCGGATGCCACTGGAGACTTTTGAGATAGTATTTCAAGATGAAGATGAACCGGAGAATGAAAATCGCAAACGACCGGCTTACTGTGACTGCCGTTAGGCGGATGCCACTGGAGACTTTTGAGATAGTATTTCAAGAGAAAGATGAACCGGAGAATGAAAATCGCAAACGACCGGCTTACTGTGACTGCCGTTAGGCGGATGCCACTGGAGACTTTTGAGATAGTATTTCAAGATGAAGATGAACCGGAGAATGAAAATCGCAAACGACCGGCTTACTGTGACTGCCGTTAGGCGGATGCCACTGGAGACTTTTGAGATAGTAGTACAAGATAAAGATGACCCGGAAAATGAAAATCGCAAACGACCGGCTTACTGTGACTGCCGTTAGGCGGATGCCACTGGAGACTTTTGAGATAGTATTTCAAGATGAAGATGAACCGGAGAATGAAAATCGCAAACGACCGGCTTACTGTGACTTCCGTAGGCGGATGCCACTGGAGACTTTTGAGATAGTATTTCAAGATAAAGATGAACCGGAGAATGAAAATCGCAAACGACCGGCTTACTGTGACTGCCGTTAGGCGGATGCCACTGGAGACTTTTGAGATAGTATTTCAAGATGAAGATGAACCGGAGAATGAAAATCGCAAACGACCCGCTTACTGTGACTGCCGTTAGGCGGATGCCACTGGAGACTTTTGAGATAGTATTTCAAGATAAAGATGAACCGGAGAATGAAAATCGCAAACGACCGGCTTACTGTGACTGCCGTTAGGGGGATGCCACTGGAGACTTTTGAGATAGTATTTCAAGATAAAGATGAACCGGAGAATGAAAATCGCAAACGACCGGCTTACTGTGACTGCCGTTAGGCGGATGCCACTGGAGACTTTTGAGATAGTATTTCAAGATAAAGATGAACCGGAGAATGAAAATCGCAAACGACCGGCTTACTGTGACTGCCGTTAGGCGGATGCCACTGGAGACTTTTGAGATAGTATTTCAAGATAAAGATGAACCGGAGAATGAAAATCGCAAACGACCAGCTTACTGTGACTGCCGTTAGGCGGATGCCACTGGAGACTTTTGAGATAGTATTTCAAGATGAAGATGAACCGGAGAATGAAAATCGCAAACGACCGGCTTACTGTGACTGCCGTTAGGCGGATGCCACTGGAGACTTTTGAGATAGTATTTCAAGATAAAGATGAACCGGAGAATGAAAATCGCAAACGACCGGCTTACTGTGACTGCCGGTAGGCGGATGCCACTGGAGACTTTTGAGATAGTATTTCAAGATGAAGATGAACCGGAAAATGAAAATCGCAAACGACCGGCTTACTGTGACTGCCGTTAGGCGGATGCCACTGGAGACTTTTGAGATAGTATTTCAAGATAAAGATGACCCGGAAATGAAAATCGCAAACGACCGGCTTACTGTGACTGCCGTTAGGCGGATGCCACTGGAGACTTTTGAGATAGTATTTCAAGATAAAGATGAACCGGAGAATGAAAATCGCAAACGACCGGCTTACTGTGACTGCCGTTAGGCGGATGCCACTGGAGACTTTTGAGATAGCATTTCAAGATAAAGATGAACCGGAGAATGAAAATCGCAAACGACCGGCTTACTGTGACTGCCGGTAGGCGGATGCCACTGGAGACTTTTGAGATAGTATTTCAAGATGAAGATGAACCGGAGAATGAAAATCGCAAACGACCGGCTTACTGTGACTGCCGTTAGGCGGATGCCACTGGAGACTTTTGAGATAGTATTTCAAGATGAAGATGAACCGGAGAATGAAAATCGCAAACGACCGGCTTACTGTGACTGCCGTTAGGCGGATGCCACTGGAGACTTTTGAGATAGTATTTCAAGATGAAGATGAACCGGAGAATGAAAATCGCAAACGACCGGCTTACTGTGACTGCCGTTAGGCGGATGCCACTGGAGACTTTTGAGATAGTATTTCAAGATGAAGATGAACCGGAGAATGAAAATCGCAAACGACCGGCTTACTGTGACTGCCGTTAGGCGGATGCCACTGGAGACTTTTGAGATAGTATTTCAAGATGAAGATGAACCGGAGAATGAAAATCGCAAACGACCGGCTTACTGTGACTGCCGTTAGGTGGATGCCACTGGAGACTTTTGAGATAGTATTTCAAGATAAAGATGAACCGGAAAATGTAAATCGCAAACGACCGGCTTACTGTGACTGCCGTTAGGCGGATGCCACTGGAGACTTTTGAGATAGTAGTTCAAGATAAAGATGACCCGGAAAATGAAAATCGCAAACGACCGGCTTACTGTGACTGCCGTTAGGCGGATGCCACTGGAGACTTTTGAGATAGTATTTCAAGATAAAGATGAACCGGAGAATGAAAATCGCAAACGACCGGCTTACTGTGACTGCCGTTAGGCGGATGCCACTGGAGACTTTTGAGATAGTATTTCAAGATGAAGATGAACCGGAGAATGAAAATCGCAAACGACCGGCTTACTGTGACTGCCGTTAGGCGGATGCCACTGGAGACTTTTGAGATAGTATTTCAAGATGAAGATGAACCGGAGAATGAAAATCGCAAACGACCGGCTTACTGTGACTGCCGTTAGGCGGATGCCACTGGAGACTTTTGAGATAGTATTTCAAGATGAAGATGAACCGGAGAATAAAAATCGCAAACGACCGGCTTACTGTGACTGCCGGTAGGCGGATGCCACTGGAGACTTTTGAGATAGTAGTACAAGATAAAGATGACCCGGAAAATGAAAATCGCAAACGACCGGCTTACTGTGACTGCCGTTAGGCGGATGCCACTGGAGACTTTTGAGATAGTATTTCAAGATGAAGATGAACCGGAGAATGAAAATCGCAAACGACCGGCTTACTGTGACTGCCGTTAGGCGGATGCCACTGGAGACTTTTGAGATAGTATTTCAAGATAAAGATGAACCGGAGAATGAAAATCGCAAACGACCGGCTTACTGTGACTGCCGTTAGGCGGATGCCACTGGAGACTTTTGAGATAGTATTTCAAGATGAAGATGAACCGAAGAATGAAAATCGCAAACGACCGGCTTACTGTGACTGCCGTTAGGCGGATGCCACTGGAGACTTTTGAGATAGTATTTCAAGATGAAGATGAACCGGAGAATGAAAATCGCAAACGACCGGCTTACTGTGACTGCCGTTAGGCGGATGCCACTGGAGACTTTTGAGATAGTAGTTCTAGATGAAGATAAACCAGAGAATGAAAATCGCAAACGACCGGCTTACTGTGACTGCCGTTAGGCGGATGCCACTGGAGACTTTTGAGATAGTATTTCAAGATGAAGATGAACCGGAGAATGAAAATCGCAAACGACCGGCTTACTGTGACTGCCGGTAGGCGGATGCCACTGGAGACTTTTGAGATAGTAGTACAAGATAAAGATGAACCGGAGAATGAAAATCGCAAACGACCGGCTTACTGTGACTGCCGTTAGGCGGATGCCACTGGAGACTTTTGAGATAGTATTTCAAGATGAAGATGAACCGGAGAATGAAAATCGCAAACGACCGGCTTACTGTGACTGCTGTTAGGCCGATGCCACTGGAGACTTTTGAGATAGTATTTCAAGATGAAGATGAACCGGAGAATGAAAATCGCAAACGACCGGCTTACTGTGACTGCCGTTAGGCGGATGCCACTGGAGACTTTTGAGATAGTATTTCAAGATGAAGATGAACCGGAGAATGAAAATCGCAAACGACCGGCTTACTGTGACTGCCGTTAGGCGGATGCCACTGGAGACTTTTGAGATAGTATTTCAAGATAAAGATGAACCGAAGAATGAAAATCGCAAACGACCGGCTTACTGTGACTGCCGTTAGCCGGATGCCACTGGAGACTTTTGAGATAGTATTTCAAGATGAAGATGAACCGGAGAATGAAAATCGCAAACGACCGGCTTACTGTGACTGCCGTTAGGCGGATGCCACTGGAGACTTTTGAGATAGTATTTCAAGATAAAGATGAACCGGAGAATGAAAATCGCAAACGACCGGCTTACTGTGACTGCCGGTAGGCGGATGCCACTGGAGACTTTTGAGATAGTATTTCAAGATGAAGATGAACCGGAGAATGAAAATCGCAAACGACCGGCTTACTGTGACTGCCGTTAGGCGGATGCCACTGGAGACTTTTGAGATAGTATTTCAAGATGAAGATGAACCGGAGAATGAAAATCGCAAACGACCGGCTTACTGTGACTGCCGTTAGGCGGATGCCACTGGAGACTTTTGAGATAGTATTTCAAGATGAAGATGAACCGGAGAATGAAAATCGCAAACGACCGGCTTACTGTGACTGCCGTTAGGCGGATGCCACTGGAGACTTTTGAGATAGTATTTCAAGATGAAGATGAACCGAAGAATGAAAATCGCAAACGACCGGCTTACTGTGACTGCCGTTAGGCGGATGCCACTGGAGACTTTTGAGATAGTATTTCAAGATAAAGATGAACCGGAGAATGAAAATCGCAAACGACCGGCTTACTGTGACTGCCGTTAGGCGGATGCCACTGGAGACTTTTGAGATAGTATTTCAAGATAAAGATGAACCGGAGAATGAAAATCGCAAACGACCGGCTTACTGTGACTGCCGTTAGGCGGATGCCACTGGAGACTTTTGAGATAGTATTTCAAGATAAAGATGAACCGGAGAATGAAAATCGCAAACGACCGGCTTACTGTGACTGCCGGTAGGCGGATGCCACTGGAGACTTTTGAGATAGTATTTCAAGATAAAGATGAACCGGAGAATGAAAATCGCAAACGACCGGCTTACTGTGACTGCCGTTAGGCGGATGCCACTGGAGACTTTTGAGATAGTATTTCAAGATGAAGATGAACCGGAGAATGAAAATCGCAAACGACCGGCTTACTGTGACTGCCGTTAGGCGGATGCCACTGGAGACTTTTGAGATAGTAGTTCAAGATAAAGATGAACCGGAGAATGAAAATCGCAAACGACCGGCTTACTGTGACTGCGGTTAGGCGGATGCCACTGGAGACTTTTGAGATAGTATTTCAAGATGAAGATGAACCGGAGAATGAAAATCGCAAACGACCGGCTTACTGTGACTGCCGTTAGGCGGATGCCACTGGAGACTTTTGAGATAGTATTTCAAGATAAAGATGAACCGGAGAATGAAAATCGCAAACGACCGGCTTACTGTGACTGCCGGTAGGCGGATGCCACTGGAGACTTTTGAGATAGTATTTCAAGATAAAGATGAACCGGAGAATGAAAATCGCAAACGACCGGCTTACTGTGACTGCCGGTAGGCGGATGCCACTGGAGACTTTTTAGATAGTATTTCAAGATAAAGATGAACCGGAGAATGAAAATCGCAAACGACCGGCTTACTGTGACTGCCGTTAGGCGGATGCCACTGGAGACTTTTGAGATAGTATTTCAAGATAAAGATGAACCGGAAAATGAAAATCGCAAACGACCGGCTTACTGTGACTGCCGTTAGGCGGATGCCACTGGAGACTTTTGAGATAGTATTTCAAGATAAAGATGAACCGGAGAATGAAAATCGCAAACGACCGGCTTACTGTGACTGCCGTTAGGCGGATGCCACTGGAGACTTTTGAGATAGTATTTCAAGATGAAGATGAACCGGAGAATGAAAATCGCAAACGACCGGCTTACTGTGACTGCCGTTAGGCGGATGCCACTGGAGACTTTTGAGATAGTATTTCAAGATGAAGATGAACCGAAGAATGAAAATCGCAAACGACCGGCTTACTGTGACTGCCGTTAGGCGGATGCCACTGGAGACTTTTGAGATAGTAGTACAAGATAAAGATGACCCGGAAAATGAAAATCGCAAACGACCGGCTTACTGTGACTGCCGTTAGGCGGATGCCACTGGAGACTTTTGAGATAGTATTTCAAGATAAAGATGAACCGGAGAATGAAAATCGCAAACGACCGGCTTACTGTGACTGCCGGTAGGCGGATGCCACTGGAGACTTTTGAGATAGTATTTCAAGATGAAGATGAACCGGAGAATGAAAATCGCAAACGACCGGCTTACTGTGACTGCCGTTAGGCCGATGCCACTGGAGACTTTTGAGATAGTAGTACAAGATAAAGATGACCCGGAAAATGAAAATCGCAAACGACCGGCTTACTGTGACTGCCGGTAGGCGGATGAATCTGGAGACTTTTGAGATAGTAGTACAAGATAAAGATGACCCGGAAAATGAAAATCGCAAACGACCGGCTTACTGTGACTGCCGTTAGGCGGATGCCACTGGAGACTTTTGAGATAGTATTTCAAGATGAAGATGAACCGGAGAATGAAAATCGCAAACGACCGGCTTACTGTGACTGCCGTTAGGCGGATGCCACTGGAGACTTTTGAGATAGTATTTCAAGATAAAGATGAACCGGAGAATGAGAATCGCAAACGACCGGCTTACTGTGACTGCCGTTAGGCGGATGCCACTGGAGACTTTTGAGATAGTATTTCAAGATAAAGATGAACCGGAGAATGAAAATCGCAAACGACCGGCTTACTGTGACTGCCGTTAGGCGGATGCCACTGGAGACTTTTGAGATAGTATTTCAAGATGAAAATGAACCGGAGAATGAAAATCGCAAACGACCGGCTTACTGTGACTGCCGTTAGGCGGATGCCACTGGAGACTTTTGAGATAGTATTTCAAGATAAAGATGAACCGGAGAATGAAAATCGCAAACGACCGGCTTACTGTGACTGCCGTTAGGCGGATGCCACTGGAGACTTTTGAGATAGTATTTCAAGATGAAGATGAACCGGAGAATGAAAATCGCAAACGACCGGCTTACTGTGACTGCCGTTAGGCGGATGCCACTGGAGACTTTTGAGGTAGTATTTCAAGATAAAGATGAACCGGAGAATGAAAATCGCAAACGACCGGCTTACTGTGACTGCCGTTAGGCGGATGCCACTGGAGACTTTTGAGATAGTATTTCAAGATAAAGATGAACCGAAGAATGAAAATCGCAAACGACCGGCTTACTGTGACTGCCGTTAGGCGGATGCCACTGGAGACTTTTGAGATAGTATTTCAAGATGAAGATGAACCGGAGAATGAAAATCGCAGACGACCGGCTTACTGTGACTGCCGTTAGGCGGATGCCACTGGAGACTTTTGAGATAGTATTTCAAGATGAAGATGAACCGGAGAATGAAAATCGCAAACGACCGGCTTACTGTGACTGCCGTTAGGCGGATGCCACTGGAGACTTTTGAGATAGTATTTCAAGATGAAGATGAACCGGAGAATGAAAATCGCAAACGACCGGCTTACTGTGACTGCCGTTAGGCGGATGCCACTGGAGACTTTTGAGATAGTAGTTCAAGATAAAGATGAACCGGAGAATGAAAATCGCAAACGACCGGCTTACTGTGACTGCCGGTAGGCGGATGCCACTGGAGACTTTTGAGATAGTATTTCAAGATAAAGATGAACCGGAGAATGAAAATCGCAAACGACCGGCTTACTGTGACTGCCGTTAGGCGGATGCCACTGGAGACTTTTGAGATAGTATTTCAAGATGAAGATGAACCGGAGAATGAAAATCGCAAACGACCGACTTACTGTGACTGCCGGTAGGCGGATGAATCTGGAGACTTTTGAGATAGTAGTACAAGATAAAGGTGACCCGGAAAATGAAAATCGCAAACGACCGGCTTACTGTGACTGCCGTTAGGCGGATGCCACTGGAGACTTTTGAGATAGTATTTCAAGATGAAGATGAACCGGAGAATGAAAATCGCAAACGACCGGCTTACTGTGACTGCCGGTAGGCGGATGCCACTGGAGACTTTTGAGATAGTATTTCAAGATGAAGATGAACCGGAGAATGAAAATCGCAAACGACCGGCTTACTGTGACTGCCGTTAGGCGGATGCCACTGGAGACTTTTGAGATAGTATTTAAAGATAAAGATGAACCGGAGAATGAAAATCGCAAACGACCGGCTTACTGTGACTGCCGTTAGGCGGATGCCACTGGAGACTTTTGAGATAGTATTTCAAGATGAAGATAAACCAGGGAATGAAAATCGCAAACGACCGGCTTACTGTGACTGCCGTTAGGCGGATGCCACTGGAGACTTTTGAGATAGTATTTCAAGATGAAGATAAACCAGAGAATGAAAATCGCAAACGACCGGCTTACTGTGACTGCCGTTAGGCGGATGCCACTGGAGACTTTTGAGACAGTATTTCAAGATAAAGATGAACCGGAGAATGAAAATCGCAAACGACCGGCTTACTGTGACTGCCGTTAGGCGGATGCCACTGGAGACTTTTGAGATAGTATTTCAAGATGAAGATGAACCGGAGAATGAAAATCGCAAACGACCGGCTTACTGTGACTGCCGTTAGGCGGATGCCACTGGAGACTTTTGAGATAGTATTTCAAGATAAAGATGAACCGGAGAATGAAAATCGCAAACGACCGGCTTACTGTGACTGCCGTTAGGCGGATGCCACTGGAGACTTTTGAGATAGTATTTCAAGATGAAGATGAACCGGAAAATGAAAATCGCAAACGACCGGCTTACTGTGACTGCCGTTAGGCGGATGCCACTGGAGACTTTTGAGATAGTATTTCAAGATAAAGATGAACCGGAGAATGAAAATCGCAAACGACCGGCTTACTGTGACTGCCGTTAGGCGGATGCCACTGGAGACTTTTGAGATAGTATTTCAAGATAAAGATGAACCGGAAAATGAAAATCGCAAACGACCGGCTTACTGTGACTGCCGTTAGGCGGATGCCACTGGAGACTTTTGAGATAGTATTTCAAGATGAAGATGAACCGGAGAATGAAAATCGCAAACGACCGGCTTACTGTGACTGCCGTTAGGCGGATGCCACTGGAGACTTTTGAGATAGTATTTCAAGATAAAGATGAACCGGAGAATGAAAATCGCAAACGACCGGCTTACTGTGACTGCCGTTAGGCGGATGCCACTGGAGACTTTTGAGATAGTATTTCAAGATAAAGATGAACCGGAGAATGAAAATCGCAAACGACCGGCTTACTGTGACTGCCGTTAGGCGGATGCCACTGGAGACTTTTGAGATAGTATTTCAAGATGAAGATGAACCGGAGAATGAAAATCGCAAACGACCGGCTTACTGTGACTGCCGTTAGGCGGATGCCACTGGAGACTTTTGAGATAGTATTTCAAGATGAAGATGAACCGGAGAATGAAAATCGCAAACGACCGGCTTACTGTGACTGCCGTTAGGCGGATGCCACTGGAGACTTTTGAGATAGTATTTCAAGATGAAGATGAACCGGAGAATGAAAATCGCAAACGACCGGCTTACTGTGACTGCCGTTAGGCGGATGCCACTGGAGACTTTTGAGATAGTATTTCAAGATGAAGATGAACCAGAGAATGAGAATGAAAATCGCAAACGACCGGCTTACT
This sequence comes from Oreohelix idahoensis, assembly GCA_024509875.1. Classification (NCBI taxonomy): domain Eukaryota; kingdom Metazoa; phylum Mollusca; class Gastropoda; order Stylommatophora; family Oreohelicidae; genus Oreohelix; species Oreohelix idahoensis. The sequence goes on from JAMPIV010009896.1 coordinate 34,959, forward strand.
GTGACTGCCGTTAGGCGGATGCCACTGGAGACTTTTGAGATAGTATTTCAAGATAAAGATGAACCGGAGAATGAAAATCGCAAACGACCGGCTTACTGTGACTGCCGTTAGGCGGATGCCACTGGAGACTTTTGAGATAGTATTTCAAGATGAAGATGAACCGGAGAATGAAAATCGCAAACGACCGGCTTACTGTGACTGCCGTTAGGCGGATGCCACTGGAGACTTTTGAGATAGTATTTCAAGATGAAGATGAACCAGAGAATGAAAATCGCAAACGACCGGCTTACTGTTACTGCCGTTAGGCGGATGCCACTGGAGACTTTTGAGATAGTATTTCAAGATGAAGATGAACCGGAGAATGAAAATCGCAAACGACCGGCTTACTGTGACTGCCGTTAGGCGGATGCCACTGGAGACTTTTGAGATAGTATTTCAAGATAAAGATGAACCGGAGAATGAAAATCGCAAACGACCGGCTTACTGTGACTGCCGTTAGGCGGATGCCACTGGAGACTTTTGAGATAGTATTTCAAGATGAAGATGAACCGGAGAATGAAAATCGCAAACGACCGGCTTACTGTGACTGCCGTTAGGCGGATGCCACTGGAGACTTTTGAGATAGTATTTCAAGATAAAGATGAACCGGAGAATGAAAATCGCAAACGACCGGCTTACTGTGACTGCCGGTAGGCGGATGCCACTGGAGACTTTTGAGATAGTATTTCAAGATAAAGATGAACCGGAGAATGAAAATCGCAAACGACCGGGTTACTGTGACTGCCGTTAGGCGGATGCCACTGGAGACTTTTGAGATAGTATTTCAAGATAAAGATGACCCGGAAAATGAAAATCGCAAACGACCGGCTTACTGTGACTGCCGGTAGGCGGATGCCACTGGAGACTTTTGAGATAGTAGTACAAGATAAAGATGACCCGGAAAATGAAAATCGCAAACGACCGGCTTACTGTGACTGCCGTTAGGCGGATGCCACTGGAGACTTTTGAGATAGTATTTCAAGATGAAGATGAACCGGAGAATGAAAATCGCAAACGACCGGCTTACTGTGACTGCCGTTAGGCGGATGCCACTGGAGACTTTTGAGATAGTATTTCAAGAAAAAGATGAACCGGAGAATGAAAATCGCAAACGACCGGCTTACTGTGACTGCCGTTAGGCGGATGCCACTGGAGACTTTTGAGATAGTATTTCAAGATGAAGATGAACCGGAGAATGAAAATCGCAAACGACCGGCTTACTGTGACTGCCGGTAGGCGGATGCCACTGGAGACTTTTGAGATAGTATTTCAAGATGAAGATGAACCGGAGAATGAAAATCGCAAACGACCGGCTTACTGTGACTGCCGGTAGGCGGATGCCACTGGAGACTTTTGAGATAGTATTTCAAGATGAAGATGAACCGGAGAATGAAAATCGCAAACGACCGGCTTACTGTGACTGCCGGCAGGCGGATGCCACTGGAGACTTTTGAGATAGTATTTCAAGATGAAGATAAACCGGAGAATGAAAATCGCAAACGACCGGCTTACTGTGACTGCCGTTAGGCGGATGCCACTGGAGACTTTTGAGATGAACCGGAGAATGAAAATCGCAAACGACCGGCTTACTGTGACTGCCGTTAGGCGGATGCCACTGGAGACTTTTGAGATAGTATTTCAAGATGAAGATGAACCGGAGAATGAAAATCGCAAACGACCGGCTTACTGTGACTGCCGTTAGGCGGATGCCACTGGAGACTTTTGAGATAGTATTTCAAGATAAAGATGAACCGGAGAATGAAAATCGCAAACGACCGGCTTACTGTGACTGCCGTTAGGCGGATGCCACTGGAGACTTTTGAGATAGTATTTCAAGATAAAGATGAACCGGAGAATGAAAATCAAAAACGACCGGCTTACTGTGACTGCCGTTAGGCGGATGCCACTGGAGACTTTTGAGATAGTATTTCAAGATGAAGATGAACCGGAGAATGAAAATCGCAAACGACCGGCTTACTGTGACTGCCGTTAGGCGGATGCCACTGGAGACTTTTGAGATAGTATTTCAAGATAAAGATGAACCAGAGAATGAAAATCGCAAACGACCGGCTTACTGTGACTGCCGTTAGGCGGATGCCACTGGAGACTTTTGAGAGGGTATTTCAAGATGAAGATAAACCAGAGAATGAAAATCGCAAACGACCGGCTTACTGTGACTGCCGTTAGGCGGATGCCACTGGAGACTTTTGAGATAGTATTTCAAGATGAAGATGAACCGGAGAATGAAAATCGCAAACGACCGGCTTACTGTGACTGCCGTTAGGCGGATGCCACTGGAGACTTTTGAGATAGTATTTCAAGATGAAGATGAACCGGAGAATGAAAATCGCAAACGACCGGCTTACTGTGACTGCCGTTAGGCGGATGCCACTGGAGACTTTTGAGATAGTATTTCAAGATGAAGATGAACCGGAGAATGAAAATCGCAAACGACCGGCTTACTGTGACTGCCGTTAGGCGGATGCCACTGGAGACTTTTGAGATAGTATTTCAAGATGAAGATGAACCGGAGAATGAAAATCGCAAACGACCGGCTTACTGTGACTGCCGTTAGGCGGATGCCACTGGAGACTTTTGAGATAGTATTTCAAGATGAAGATAAACCAGAGAATGAAAATCGCAAACGACCGGCTTACTGTGACTGCCGTTAGGCGGATACCACTGGAGACTTTTGAGATAGTATTTCAAGATGAAGATAAACCAGAGAATGAAAATCGCAAACGACCGGCTTACTGTGACTGCCGGTAGGCGGATGCCACTGGAGACTTTTGAGATAGTATTTCAAGATGAAGATGAACCGGAGAATGAAAATCGCAAACGACCGGCTTACTGTGACTGCCGTTAGGCGGATGCCACTGGAGACTTTTGAGATAGTATTTCAAGATAAAGATGAACCGGAGAATGAAAATCGCAAACGACCGGCTTACTGTGACTGCCGTTAGGCGGATGCCACTGGAGACTTTTGAGATAGTATTTCAAGATGAAGATGAACCGGAGAATGAAAATCGCAAACGACCGGCTTACTGTGACTGCCGTTAGGCGGATGCCACTGGAGACTTTTGAGATAGTATTTCAAGATGAAGATGAACCGGAGAATGAAAATCGCAAACGACCGGCTTACTGTGACTGCCGTTAGGCGGATGCCACTGGAGACTTTTGAGATAGTATTTCAAGATGAAGATGAACCGGAGAATAAAAATCGCAAACGACCGACTTACTGTGACTGCCGGTAGGCGGATGCCACTGGAGACTTTTAAGATAGTAGTACAAGATAAAGATGAACCGGAGTATGAAAATCGCAAACGACCGGCTTACTGTGACTGCCGGTAGGCGGATGCCACTGGAGACTTTTGAGATAGTATTTCAAGATGAAGATGAACCGGAGAATGAAAATCGCAAACGACCGGCTTACTGTGACTGCCGGTAGGCGGATGCCACTGGAGACTTTTGAGATAGTATTTCAAGATGAAGATGAACCGGAGAATGAAAATCGCAAACGACCGGCTTACTGTGACTGCCGTTAGGCCGATGCCACTGGAGACTTTTGAGATAGTATTTCAAGATAAAGATGAACCGGAGAATGAAAATCGCAAACGACCGGCTTACTGTGACTGCCGTTAGGCGGATGCCACTGGAGACTTTTGAGATAGTATTTCAAGATGAAGATGAACCGGAGAATGAAAATCGCAAACGACCGGCTTACTGTGACTGCCGTTTGGCGGATGCCACTGGAGACTTTTGAGATAGTATTTCAAGATAAAGATGAACCGGAGAATGAAAATCGCAAACGACCGGCTTACTGTGACTGCCGTTAGGCGGATGCCACTGGAGACTTTTGAGATAGTATTTCAAGATGAAGATGAACCGGAGAATGAAAATCGCAGACGACCGGCTTACTGTGACTGCCGTTAGGCGGATGCCACTGGAGACTTTTGAGATAGTATTTCAAGATAAAGATGAACCGGAGAATGAAAATCGCAAAGACCGGCTTACTGTGACTGCCGTTAGGCGGATGCCACTGGAGACTTTTGAGATAGTATTTCAAGATGAAGATGAACCGGAGAATGAAAATCGCAAACGACCGGCTTACTGTGACTGCCGTTAGGCGGATGCCACTGGAGACTTTTGAGATAGTATTTCAAGATGAAGATGAACCGGAGAATGAAAATCGCAAACGACCGGCTTACTGTGACTGCCGGTAGGCGGATGCCACTGGAGACTTTTGAGATAGTATTTCAAGATAAAGATGATCCGGAGAATGAAAATCGCAAACGACCGGCTTACTGTGACTGCCGTTAGGCGGATGCCACTGGAGACTTTTGAGATAGTATTTCAAGATGAAGATGAACCGGAGAATGAAAAATCGCAAACGACCGGCTTACTGTGACTGCCGTTAGGCGGATGCCACTGGAGACTTTTGAGATAGTATTTCAAGATAAAGATGAACCGGAGAATGAAAATCGCAAACGACCGGCTTACTGTGACTGCCGTTAGGCGGATGCCACTGGAGACTTTTGAGATAGTATTTCAAGATGAAGATGAACCGGAGAATGAAAAATCGCAAACGACCGGCTTACTGTGACTGCCGTTAGGCGGATGCCACTGGAGACTTTTTGAGATAGTATTTCAAGATGAAGATGAACCGGAGAATGAAAATCGCAAACGACCGGCTTACTGTGACTGCCGTTAGGCGGATGCCACTGGAGACTTTTGAGATAGTATTTCAAGATAAAGATGAACCGGAGAATGAAAATCGCAAACGACCGGCTTACTGTGACTGCCGTTAGGCGGATGCCACTGGAGACTTTTGAGATAGTAGTACAAGATAAAGATGACCCGGAAAATGAAAATCGCAAACGACCGGCTTACTGTGACTGCCGTTAGGCGGATGCCACTGGAGACTTTTGAGATAGTATTTCAAGATAAAGATGAACCGGAGAATGAAAATCGCAAACGACCGGCTTACTGTGACTGCCGTTAGGCGGATGCCACTGGAGACTTTTGAGATAGTATTTCAAGATGAAGATGAACCGGAGAATGAAAATCGCAAACGACCGGCTTACTGTGACTGCCGTTAGGCGGATGCCACTGGAGACTTTTGAGATAGTATTTCAAGATGAAGATGAACCGGAGAATGAAAATCGCAAACGACCGGCTTACTGTGACTGCCGTTAGGCGGATGCCACTGGAGACTTTTTGAGATAGTATTTCAAGATAAAGATGAACCGGAGAATGAAAATCGCAAACGACCGGCTTACTGTGACTGCCGTTAGGCGGATGCCACTGGAGACTTTTGAGAGAGTATTTCAAGATAAAGATGAACCGGAGAATGAAAATCGCAAACGACCGGCTTACTGTGACTGCCGTTAGGCGGATGCCACTGGAGACTTTTGAGATAGTATTTCAAGATGAAGATGAACCGGAGAATGAAAATCGCAAACGACCGGCTTACTGTGACTGCCGTTAGGCGGATGCCACTGGAGACTTTTGAGATAGTATTTCAAGATAAAGATGAACCGGAGAATGAAAATCGCAAACGACCGGCTTACTGTGACTGCCGTTAGGCGGATGCCACTGGAGACTTTTGAGATAGTATTTCAAGATGAAGATAAACCAGAGAATGAAAATCGCAAACGACCGGTTTACTGTGACTGCCGTTAGGCGGATGCCACTGGAGACTTTTGAGATAGTATTTCAAGATGAAGATGAACCGGAGAATGAAAATCGCAAACGACCGGCTTACTGTGACTGCCGGTAGGCGGATGCCACTGGAGACTTTTGAGATAGTATTTCAAGATAAAGATGAACCGGAGAATGAAAATCGCAAACGACTGGCTTACTGTGACTGCCGTTAGGCGGATGCCACTGGAGACTTTTGAGATAGTATTTCAAGATGAAGATGAACCGGAGAATGAAAATCGCAAACGACCGGCTTACTGTGACTGCCGTTAGGCGGATGCCACTGGAGACTTTTGAGATAGTATTTCAAGATAAAGATGAACCGGAAAATGAAAATCGCAAACGACCGGCTTACTGTGACTGCCGTTAGGCGGATGCCACTGGAGACTTTTGAGATAGTATTTCAAGATGAAGATGAACCGGAGAATGAAAATCGCAAACGACCGGCTTACTGTGACTGCCGTTAGGCGGATGCCACTGGAGACTTTTGAGATAGTATTTCAAGATAAAGATGAACCGGAGAATGAAAATCGCAAACGACCGGCTTACTGTGACTGCCGTTAGGCGGATGCCACTGGAGACTTTTGAGATAGTAGTTCAAGATAAAGATGAACCGGAGAATGAAAATCGCAAACGACCGGCTTACTGTGACTGCCGTTAGGCGGATGCCACTGGAGACTTTTGAGATAGTATTTCAAGATGAAGATGAACCGGAAAATGAAAATCGCAAACGACCGGCTTACTGTGACTGCCGTTAGGCGGATGCCACTGGAGACTTTTGAGATAGTAGTACAAGATAAAGATGACCCGGAAAATGAAAATCGCAAACGACCGGCTTACTGTGACTGCCGTTAGGCGGATGCCACTGGAGACTTTTGAGATAGTATTTCAAGATGAAGATGAACCGGAGAATGAAAATCGCAAACGACCGGCTTACTGTGACTGCCGTTAGGTGGATGCCACTGGAGACTTTTGAGATAGTATTTCAAGATAAAGATGAACCGGAAAATGTAAATCGCAAACGACCGGCTTACTGTGACTGCCGTTAGGCGGATGCCACTGGAGACTTTTGAGATAGTATTTCAAGATGAAGATGAACCGGAGAATGAAAATCGCAAACGACCGGCTTACTGTGACTGCCGTTAGGCGGATGCCACTGGAGACTTTTGAGATAGTATTTCAAGATGAAGATAAACCAGAGAATGAAAATCGCAAACGACCGGCTTACTGTGACTGCCGTTAGGCGGATGCCACTGGAGACTTTTGAGATAGTATTTCAAGATGAAGATGAACCGGAGAATGAAAATCGCAAACGACCGGCTTACTGTGACTGCCGGTAGGCGGATGCCACTGGAGACTTTTGAGATAGTATTTCAAGATGAAGATGAACCGGAGAATGAAAATCGCAAACGACCGGCTGACTGTGACTGCCGTTAGGCGGATGCCACTGGAGACTTTTGAGATAGTATTTCAAGATGAAGATGAACCGGAGAATGAAAATCGCAAACGACCGGCTTACTGTGACTGCCGTTAGGCGGATGCCACTGGAGACTTTTGAGATAGTATTTCAAGATGAAGATGAACCGGAGAATGAAAATCGCAAACGACCGGCTTACTGTGACTGCCGTTAGGCGGATGCCACTGGAGACTTTTGAGATAGTATTTCAAGATAAAGATGAACCGGAGAATGAAAATCGCAAACGACCGGCTTACTGTGACTGCCGTTAGGCGGATGCCACTGGAGACTTTTGAGATAGTATTTCAAGATGAAGATGAACCGGAGAATGAAAATCGCAAACGACCGGCTTACTGTGACTGCCGTTAGGCGGATGCCACTGGAGACTTTTGAGGCTGTGACTGCCGTTAGGCGGATGCCACTGGAGACTTTTGAGATAGTATTTCAAGATAAAGATGAACCGGAGAAAAAAATCGCAAACGACCGGCTTACTGTGACTGCCGTTAGGCGGATGCCACTGGAGACTTTTGAGATAGTATTTCAAGATAAAGATGAACCGGAGAATGAAAATCGCAAACGACCGGCTTACTGTGACTGCCGTTAGGCGGATGCCACTGGAGACTTTTGAGATAGTATTTCAAGATAAAGATGAACCGGAGAATGAAAATCGCAAACGACCGGCTTACTGTGACTGCCGTTAGGCGGATGCCACTGGAGACTTTTGAGATAGTATTTCAAGATGAAGATGAACCGGAGAATGAAAATCGCAAACGACCGGCTTACTGTGACTGCCGTTAGGCGGATGCCACTGGAGACTTTTGAGATAGTATTTCAAGATGAAGATGAACCGGAGAATGAAAATCGCAAACGACCGGCTTACTGTGACTGCCGTTAGGCGGATGCCACTGGAGACTTTTGAGATAGTATTTCAAGATGAAAATGAACCGGAGAATGAAAATCGCAAACGACCGGCTTACTGTGACTGCCGTTAGGCGGATGCCACTGGAGACTTTTGAGATAGTATTTCAAGATGAAGATGAACCGGAGAATGAAAATCGCAAACGACCGGCTTACTGTGACTGCCGTTAGGCGGATGCCACTGGAGACTTTTGAGATAGTATTTCAAGATGAAGATGAACCGGAAAATGAAAATCGCAAACGACCGGCTTACTGTGACTGCCGTTAGGCGGATGCCACTGGAGACTTTTGAGATAGTATTTCAAGATAAAGATGAACCGGAGAATGAAAATCGCAAACGACCGGCTTACTGTGACTGCCGTTAGGCGGATGCCACTGGAGACTTTTGAGATAGTATTTCAAGATGAAGATGAACCGGAGAATGAAAATCGCAAACGACCGGCTTACTGTGACTGCCGTTAGGCGGATGCCACTGGAGACTTTTGAGATAGTATTTCAAGATGAAGATAAACCAGAGAATGAAAATCGCAAACGACCGGCTTACTGTGACTGCCGTTAGGCCGATGCCACTGGAGACTTTTGAGATAGTATTTAAAGATAAAGATGAACCGGAGAATGAAAATCGCAAACGACCGGCTTACTGTGACTGCCGTTAGGCGGATGCCACTGGAGACTTTTGAGATAGTATTTCAAGATAAAGATGAACCGGAGAATGAAAATCGCAAACGACCGGCTTACTGTGACTGCCGTTAGGCGGATGCCACTGGAGACTTTTGAGATAGTATTTCAAGATGAAGATGAACCGGAGAATGAAAATCGCAAACGACCGGCTTACTGTGACTGCCGTTAGGCGGATGCCACTGGAGACTTTTGAGATAGTATTTCAAGATGAAGATGAACCGGAGAATGAAAATCGCAAACGACGGGCTTACTGTGACTGCCGTTAGGCGGATGCCACTGGAGACTTTTGAGATAGTATTTCAAGATGAAGATGAACCGGAGAATGAAAATCGCAAACGACCGGCTTACTGTGACTGCCGTTAGGCGGATGCCACTGGAGACTTTTGAGATAGTATTTCAAGATGAAGATGAACCAGAGAATGAAAATCGCAAACGACCGGCTTACTGTGACTGCCGTTAGGCGGATGCCACTGGAGACTTTTGAGATAGTATTTCAAGATAAAGATGAACCGGAGAATGAAAATCGCAAACGACCGGCTTACTGTGACTGCCGTTAGGCGGATGCCACTGGAGACTTTTGAGATAGTATTTCAAGATAAAGATGAACCGGAGAATGAAAATCGCAAACGACCGGCTTACTGTGACTGCCGTTAGGCGGATGCCACTGGAGACTTTTGAGATAGTATTTCAAGATGAAGATGAACCGGAGAATGAAAATCGCAAACGACCGGGTTACTGTGACTGCCGTTAGGCGGATGCCACTGGAGACTTTTGAGATAGTATTTCAAGATGAAGATGAACCGGAGAATGAAAATCGCAAACGACCGGCTTACTGTGACTGCCGTTAGGCGGATGCCACTGGAGACTTTTGAGATAGTATTTCAAGATGAAGATGAACCGGAGAATGAAAATCGCAAACGACCGGCTTACTGTGACTGCCGTTAGGCGGATGCCACTGGAGACTTTTGAGATAGTATTTCAAGATAAAGATGAACCGGAGAATGAAAATCGCAAACGACCGGCTTACTGTGACTGCCGTTAGGCGGATGCCACTGGAGACTTTTGAGATAGTATTTCAAGATAAAGATGAACCGGAGAATGAAAATCGCAAACGACCGGCTTACTGTGACTGCCGTTAGGCGGATGCCACTGGAGACTTTTGAGATAGTATTTCAAGATGAAGATGAACCGGAGAATGAAAATCGCAAACGACCGGCTTACTGTGACTGCCGGTAGGCGGATGCCACTGGAGACTTTTGAGATAGTATTTCAAGAAGAAGATGAACCGGAGAATGAAAATCGCAAACGACCGGCTTACTGTGACTGCCGGTAGGCGGATGCCACTGGAGACTTTTGAGATAGTATTTCAAGATGAAGATGAACCGGAGAATGAAAATCGCAAACGACCGGCTTACTGTGACTGCCGTTAGGCGGATGCCACTGGAGACTTTTGAGATAGTATTTCAAGATGAAGATGAACCGGAGAATGAAAATCGCAGACGACCGGCTTACTGTGACTGCCGTTAGGCGGATGCCACTGGAGACTTTTGAGATAGTATTTCAAGATAAAGATGAACCGGAGAATGAAAATCGCAAACGACCGGCTTACTGTGACTGCCGTTAGGCGGATGCCACTGGAGACTTTTGAGATAGTATTTCAAGATGAAGATGAACCGGAGAATGAAAATCGCAAACGACCGGCTTACTGTGACTGCCGTTAGGCGGATGCCACTGGAGACTTTTGAGATAGTATTTCAAGATGAAGATGAACCGGAGAATGAAAATCGCAAACGACCGGCTTACTGTGACTGCCGTTAGGCGGATGCCACTGGAGACTTTTGAGATAGTATTTCAAGAGAAGAAGATGAACCGGAGAATGAAAATCGCAAACGACCGGCTTACTGTGACTGCCGTTAGGCGGATGCCACTGGAGACTTTTGAGATAGTATTTCAAGATAAAGATGAACCGGAGAATGAAAATCGCAAACGACCGGCTTACTGTGACTGCCGTTAGGCGGATGCCACTGGAGACTTTTGAGATAGTATTTCAAGATAAAGATGAACCGGAGAATGAAAATCGCAAACGACCGGCTTACTGTGACTGCCGTTAGGCGGATGCCACTGGAGACTTTTGAGATAGTATTTCAAGATGAAGATAAACCAGAGAATGAAAATCGCAAACGACCGGTTTACTGTGACTGCCGGTAGGCGGATGCCACTGGAGACTTTTGAGATAGTATTTCAAGATAAAGATGAACCGGAGAATGAAAATCGCAAACGACCGGCTTACTGTGACTGCCGTTAGGCGGATGCCACTGGAGACTTTTGAGATAGTATTTCAAGATGAAGATGAACCGGAGAATGAAAATCGCAAACGACCGGCTTACTGTGACTGCCGTTAGGCGGATGCCACTGGAGACTTTTGAGATAGTATTTCAAGATGAAGATGAACCGGAGAATGAAAATCGCAAACGACCGGCTTACTGTGACTGCCGTTAGGCGGATGCCACTGGAGACTTTTGAGATAGTATTTCAAGATGAAGATGAACCGGAGAATGAAAATCGCAAACGACCGGCTTACTGTGACTGCCGTTAGGCGGATGCCACTGGAGACTTTTGAGATAGTATTTCAAGATGAAGATGAACCGGAGAATGAAAATCGCAAACGACCGGCTTACTGTGACTGCCGTTAGGCGGATGCCACTGGAGACTTTTGAGATAGTATTTCAAGATAAAGATGAACCGGAGAATGAAAATCGCAAACGACCGGCTTACTGTGACTGCCGTTAGGCGGATGCCACTGGAGACTTTTGAGATAGTATTTCAAGATGAAGATGAACCGGAGAATGAAAATCGCAAACGACCGGCTTACTGTGACTGCCGTTAGGCGGATGCCACTGGAGACTTTTGAGATAGTATTTCAAGATGAAGATGAACCGGAGAATGAAAATCGCAAACGACCGGCTTACTGTGACTGCCGTTAGGCGGATGCCACTGGAGACTTTTGAGATAGTATTTCAAGATGAAGATGAACCGGAGAATGAAAATCGCAAACGACCGGCTTACTGTGACTGCCGTTAGGCGGATGCCACTGGAGACTTTTGAGATAGTATTTCAAGATGAAGATGAACCGGAGAATGAAAATCGCAAACGACCGGCTTACTGTGACTGCCGTTAGGCGGATGCCACTGGAGACTTTTGAGATAGTATTTCAAGATAAAGATGAACCGGAGAATAAAAATCGCAAACGACCGGCTTACTGTGACTGCCGGTAGGCGGATGCCACTGGAGACTTTTGAGATAGTATTTCAAGATAAAGATGAACCGGAGAATGAAAATCGCAAACGACCGGCTTACTGTGACTGCCGTTAGGCGGATGCCACTGGAGACTTTTGAGATAGTATTTCAAGATAAAGATGAACCGGAGAATGAAAATCGCAAACGACCGGCTTACTGTGACTGCCGTTAGGCGGATGCCACTGGAGACTTTTGAGATAGTATTTCAAGATGAAGATGAACCGGAGAATGAAAATCGCAAACGACCGGCTTACTGTGACTGCCGTTAGGCGGATGCCACTGGAGACTTTTGAGATAGTATTTCAAGATGAAGATGAACCGGAGAATGAAAATCGCAAACGACCGGCTTACTGTGACTGCGTTAGGCGGATGCCACTGGAGACTTTTGAGATAGTATTTCAAGATAAAGATGAACCGGAGAATGAAAATCGCAAACGACCGGCTTACTGTGACTGCCGTTAGGCGGATGCCACTGGAGACTTTTGAGATAGTATTTCAAGATGAAGATGAACCGGAGAATGAAAATCGCAAACGACCGGCTTACTGTGACTGCCGTTAGGCGGATGCCACTGGAGACTTTTGAGATAGTATTTCAAGATGAAGATGAACCGGAGAATGAAAATCGCAAACGACCGGCTTACTGTGACTGCCGTTAGGCGGATGCCACTGGAGACTTTTGAGATAGTTTTTCAAGATGAAGATGAACCGGAGAATGAAAATCGCAAACGACCGGCTTACTGTGACTGCCGTTAGGCGGATGCCACTGGAGACTTTTGAGATAGTATTTCAAGATAAAGATGAACCGGAGAATGAAAATCGCAAACGACCGGCTTACTGTGACTGCCGGTAGGCGGATGCCACTGGAGACTTTTGAGATAGTATTTCAAGATAAAGATGAACCGGAGAATGAAAATCGCAAACGACCGGCTTACTGTGACTGCCGTTAGGCGGATGCCACTGGAGACTTTTGAGATAGTATTTCAAGATGAAGATGAACCGGAGAATGAAAATCGCAAACGACCGGCTTACTGTGACTGCCGTTAGGCGGATGCCACTGGAGACTTTTGAGATAGTATTTCAAGATAAAGATGAACCGGAGAATGAAAATCGCAAACGACCGGCTTACTGTGACTGCCGTTAGGCGGATGCCACTGGAGACTTTTGAGATAGTATTTCAAGATGAAGATGAACCGGAGAATGAAAATCGCAAACGACCGGCTTACTGTGACTGCCGTTAGGCGGATGCCACTGGAGACTTTTGAGATAGTATTTCAAGATAAAGATGAACCGGAGAATGAAAATCGCAAACGACCGGCTTACTGTGACTGCCGGTAGGCGGATGCCCCTGGAGACTTTTGAGATAGTATTTCAAGATAAAGATGAACCGGAGAATGAAAATCGCAAACGACCGGCTTACTGTGACTGCCGTTAGGCGGATGCCACTGGAGACTTTTGAGATAGTATTTCAAGATGAAGATGAACCGGAGAATGAAAATCGCAAACGACCGGCTTACTGTGACTGCCGTTAGGCGGATGCCACTGGAGACTTTTGAGATAGTATTTCAAGATAAAGATGAACCGGAGAATGAAAATCGCAAAACGACCGGCTTACTGTGACTGCCGTTAGGCGGATGCCACTGGAGACTTTTGAGATAGTATTTCAAGATGAAGATGAACCGGAGAATGAAAATCGCAAACGACCGGCTTACTGTGACTGCCGTTAGGCGGATGCCACTGGAGACTTTTGAGATAGTATTTCAAGATGAAGATGAACCGGAGAATGAAAATCGCAAACGACCGGCTTACTGTGACTGCCGTTAGGCGGATGCCACTGAAGACTTTTGAGATAGTATTTCAAGATGAAGATGAACCGGAGAATGAAAATCGCAAACGACCGGCTTACTGTGACTGCCGTTAGGCGGATGCCACTGGAGACTTTTGAGATAGTATTTCAAGATGAAGATGAACCGGAGAATGAAAATCGCAAACGACCGGCTTACTGTGACTGCCGTTAGGCGGATGCCACTGGAGACTTTTGAGATAGTATTTCAAGATGAAGATGAACCGGAGAATGAAAATCGCAAACGACCGGCTTACTGTGACTGCCGTTAGGCGGATGCCACTGGAGACTTTTGAGATAGTATTTCAAGATAAAGATGAACCGGAGAATGAAAATCGCAAACGACCGGCTTACTGTGACTGCCGTTAGGCGGATGCCACTGGAGACTTTTGAGATAGTATTTCAAGATAAAGATGAACCGGAGAATGAAAATCGCAAACGACCGGCTTACTGTGACTGCCGTTAGGCGGATGCCACTGGAGACTTTTGAGATAGTATTTCAAGATAAAGATGAACCGGAGAATGAAAATCGCAGACGACCGGCTTACTGTGACTGCCGTTAGGCGGATGCCACTGGAGACTTTTGAGATAGTATTTCAAGATAAAGATGAACCGGAGAATGAAAAACGCAAACGACCGGCTTACTGTGACTGCCGTTAGGCGGATGCCACTGGAGACTTTTGAGATAGTATTTCAAGATAAAGATGAACCGGAGAATGAAAATCGCAGACGACCGGCTTACTGTGACTGCCGTTAGGCGGATGCCACTGGAGACTTTTGAGATAGTATTTCAAGATGAAGATGAACCGGAGAATGAAAATCGCAAACGACCGGCTTACTGTGACTGCCGTTAGGCGGATGCCACTGGAGACTTTTGAGATAGTATTTCAAGATGAAGATGAACCGGAGAATGAAAATCGCAAACGACCGGCTTACTGTGACTGCCGTTAGGCGGATGCCACTGGAGACTTTTGAGATAGTATTTCAGATGAAGATGAACCGGAGAATGAAAATCGCAAACGACCGGCTTACTGTGACTGCCGTTAGGCGGATGCCACTGGAGACTTTTGAGATAGTATTTCAAGATAAAGATGAACCGGAGAATGAAAATCGCAAACGACCGGCTTACTGTGACTGCCGTTAGGCGGATGCCACTGGAGACTTTTGAGATAGTATTTCAAGATGAAGATGAACCGGAGAATGAAAATCGCAAACGACCGGCTTACTGTGACTGCCGTTAGGCGGATGCCACTGGAGACTTTTGAGATAGTATTTCAAGATGAAGATGAACCGGAGAATGAAAATCGCAAACGACCGGCTTACTGTGACTGCCGTTAGGCGGATGCCACTGGAGACTTTTGAGATAGTATTTCAAGATAAAGATGAACCGGAGAATGAAAATCGCAAACGACCGGCTTACTGTGACTGCCGTTAGGCCGATGCCACTGGAGACTTTTGAGATGAACCGGAGAATGAAAATCGCAAACGACCGGCTTACTGTGACTGCCGTTAGGCGGATGCCACTGGAGACTTTTGAGATAGTATTTCAAGAAAAAGATGAACCGGAGAATGAAAATCGCAAACGACCGGCTTACTGTGACTGCCGTTAGGCGGATGCCACTGGAGACTTTTGAGATAGTATTTCAAGATGAAGATGAACCGGAGAATGAAAATCGCAAACGACCGGCTTACTGTGACTGCCGTTAGGCGGATGCCACTGGAGACTTTTGAGATAGTATTTCAAGATAAAGATGAACCGGAGAATGAAAATCGCAAACGACCGGCTTACTGTGACTGCCGTTAGGCGGATGCCACTGGAGACTTTTGAGATAGTATTTCAAGATAAAGATGAACCGGAGAATGAAAATCGCAAACGACCGGCTTACTGTGACTGCCGTTAGGCGGATGCCACTGGAGACTTTTGAGATAGTATTTCAAGATGAAGATGAACCGGAGAATGAAAATCGCAAACGACCGGCTTACTGTGACTGCCGTTAGGCGGATGCCACTGGAGACTTTTGAGATAGTATTTCAAGATAAAGATGAACCGGAGAATGAAAATCGCAAACGAACGGCTTACTGTGACTGCCGTTAGGCGGATGCCACTGGAGACTTTTGAGATAGTATTTCAAGATAAAGATGAACCGGAGAATGAAAATCGCAAACGACCGGCTTACTGTGACTGCCGGTAGGCGGATGCCACTGGAGACTTTTGAGATAGTATTTCAAGAAGAAGATGAACCGGAGAATGAAAATCGCAAACGACCGGCTTACTGTGACTGCCGGTAGGCGGATGCCACTGGAGACTTTTGAGATAGTATTTCAAGATAAAGATGAACCGGAGAATGAAAATCGCAAACGACCGGCTTACTGTGACTGCCGTTAGGCGGATGCCACTGGAGACTTTTGAGATAGTATTTCAAGATGAAGATGAACCGGAGAATGAAAATCGCAAACGACCGGCTTACTGTTACTGCCGTTAGGCGGATGCCACTGGAGACTTTTGAGATAGTATTTCAAGATAAAGATGAACCGGAGAATGAAAATCGCAAACGACCGGCTTACTGTGACTGCCGTTAGGCGGATGCCACTGGAGACTTTTGAGATAGTATTTCAAGATGAAGATGAACCGGAGAATGAAAATCGCAAACGACCGGCTTACTGTGACTGCCGTTAGGCGGATGCCACTGGAGACTTTTGAGATAGTATTTCAAGATGAAGATGAACCGGAGAATGAAAATCGCAAACGACCGGCTTACTGTGACTGCCGTTAGGCGGATGCCACTGGAGACTTTTGAGATAGTATTTCAAGATAAAGATGAACCGGAGAATGAAAATCGCAAACGACCGGCTTACTGTGACTGCCGTTAGGCGGATGCCACTGGAGACTTTTGAGATAGTATTTCAAGATGAAGATGAACCGGAGAATGAAAATCGCAAACGACCGGCTTACTGTGACTGCCGTTAGGCGGATGCCACTGGAGACTTTTGAGATAGTATTTCAAGATGAAGATGAACCGGAGAATGAAAATCGCAAACGACCGGCTTACTGTGACTGCCGTTAGGCGGATGCCACTGGAGACTTTTGAGATAGTATTTCAAGATGAAGATGAACCGGAGAATGAAAAATCGCAAACGACCGGCTTACTGTGACTGCCGTTAGGCGGATGCCACTGGAGACTTTTGAGATAGTATTTCAAGATAAAGATGAACCGGAGAATGAAAATCGCAAACGACCGGCTTACTGTGACTGCCGTTAGGCGGATGCCACTGGAGACTTTTGAGATAGTATTTCAAGATGAAGATGAACCGGAGAATGAAAATCGCAAACGACCGGCTTACTGTGACTGCCGTTAGGCGGATGCCACTGGAGACTTTTGAGATAGTATTTCAAGATAAAGATGAACCGGAGAATGAAAATCGCAAACGACCGGCTTACTGTGACTGCCGTTAGGCGGATGCCACTGGAGACTTTTGAGATAGTATTTCAAGATAAAGATGAACCGGAGAATGAAAATCGCAAACGACCGGCTTACTGTGACTGCCGTTAGGCGGATGCCACTGGAGACTTTTGAGATAGTATTTCAAGATAAAGATGAACCGGAGAATGAAAATCGCAAACGACCGGCTTACTGTGACTGCCGTTAGGCGGATGCCACTGGAGACTTTTGAGATAGTATTTCAAGATGAAGATGAACCGGAGAATGAAAATCGCAAACGACCGGCTTACTGTGACTGCCGTTAGGCGGATGCCACTGGAGACTTTTGAGATAGTATTTCAAGATAAAGATGAACCGGAGAATGAAAATCGCAAAACGACCGGCTTACTGTGACTGCCGTTAGGCGGATGCCACTGGAGACTTTTGAGATAGTATTTCAAGATGAAGATGAACCGGAGAATGAAAATCGCAAACGACCGGCTTACTGTGACTGCCGTTAGGCGGATGCCACTGGAGACCTTTGAGATAGTATTTCAAGATGAAGATAAACCAGAGAATGAAAATCGCAAACGACCGGCTTACTGTGACTGCCGTTAGGCGGATGCCACTGGAGACTTTTGAGATAGTATTTCAAGATAAAGATGAACCGGAGAATGAAAATCGCAAACGACCGGCTTACTGTGACTGCCGTTAGGCGGATGCCACTGGAGACTTTTGAGATAGTATTTCAAGATGAAGATGAACCGGAGAATGAAAATCGCAAACGACCGGCTTACTGTGACTGCCGTTAGGCGGATGCCACTGGAGACTTTTGAGATAGTATTTCAAGATGAAGATGAACCGGAGAATGAAAATCGCAAACGACCGGCTTACTGTGACTGCCGTTAGGCGGATGCCACTGGAGACTTTTGAGATAGTATTTCAAGATAAAGATGAACCGGAGAATGAAAATCGCAAACGACCGGCTTACTGTGACTGCCGTTAGGCGGATGCCACTGGAGACTTTTGAGATAGTATTTCAAGATGAAGATGAACCGGAGAATGAAAATCGCAAACGACCGGCTTACTGTGACTGCCGTTAGGCGGATGCCACTGGAGACTTTTGAGATAGTATTTCAAGATGAAGATGAACCGGAGAATGAAAATCGCAAACGACCGGCTTACTGTGACTGCCGTTAGGCGGATGCCACTGGAGACTTTTGAGATAGTATTTCAAGATGAAGATGAACCGGAGAATGAAAATCGCAAACGACCGGCTTACTGTGACTGCCGTTAGGCGGATGCCACTGGAGACTTTTGAGATAGTATTTCAAGATGAAGATGAACCGGAGAATGAAAATCGCAAACGACCGGCTTACTGTGACTGCCGTTAGGCGGATGCCACTGGAGACTTTTGAGATAGTATTTCAAGATGAAGATAAACCAGAGAATGAAAATCGCAAACGACCGGCCTACTGTGACTGCCGTTAGGCGGATGCCACTGGAGACTTTTGAGATAGTATTTCAAGATGAAGATGAACCGGAGAATGAAAATCGCAAACGACCGGCTTACTGTGACTGCCGTTAGGCGGATGCCACTGGAGACTTTTGAGATAGTATTTCAAGATAAAGATGAACCGGAGAATGAAAATCGCAAACGACCGGCTTACTGTGACTGCCGTTAGGCGGATGCCACTGGAGACTTTTGAGATAGTATTTCAAGATGAAGATGAACCGGAGAATGAAAATCGCAAACGACCGGCTTACTGTGACTGCCGTTAGGCGGATGCCACTGGAGACTTTTGAGATAGTATTTCAAGATAAAGATGAACCGGAGAATGAAAATCGCAAACGACCGGCTTACTGTGACTGCCGGTAGGCGGATGCCACTGGAGACTTTTGAGATAGTATTTCAAGATAAGGATGAACCGGAGAATGAAAATCGCAGACGACCGGCTTACTGTGACTGCCGTTAGGCGGATGCCACTGGAGACTTTTGAGATAGTATTTCAAGATGAAGATGAACCGGAGAATGAAAATCGCAAACGACCGGCTTACTGTGACTGCCGTTAGGCGGATGCCACTGGAGACTTTTGAGATAGTATTTCAAGATGAAGATGAACCGGAGAATGAAAATCGCAAACGACCGGCTTACTGTGACTGCCGTTAGGCGGATGCCACTGGAGACTTTTGAGATAGTATTTCAAGATGAAGATGAACCGGAGAATGAAAATCGCAAACGACCGGCTTACTGTGACTGCCGCCGTTAGGCGGATGCCACTGGAGACTTTTGAGATAGTATTTCAAGATGAAGATGAACC
>JAMPIV010009897.1:0-205233 GCA_024509875.1 Oreohelix idahoensis
CAATTCCAGCATTATTTCTGTCTAATCAATAATCTAGGTGTCAGTGTACTGTTTGGCCATTCCATGCAGTTTTACTTTCCTCCGACACCTTCTGTTCAGGCTGGAGCATTATAGGCTTTACATCATGTTCGCTACTGAACTACACATATATACAGGCATAAATTAACAATTTACATTCAATTTTCATTAAAAGATATTGAATATTTCAAGCTTACCACAATTCATAGAATAATAAACAGTTTCGTTGACTGGCAATGAATATAGCACAACTCCGATCTGCCGATGTCCCAGGCTTTATTTTATAAAAAATATACACTGGAGCTCAACGCACTGCTTCTTAGTAGGTTTATTACAAGATGTGGCAATGAACAGACGCTCTGAATCGAGTATATTCGCAGCTCTACCCAATGAAACCACGTCTACACATCTTTTCAAAAAAGTACCCCTTCTATTCGTTTCCCATAACAACACAAGATAGTATTTATAGCCCGACCAATCGTGTTTAGTCTTATATTTGTTGCGCTCCAATCAATTAGGAGTTAACATGGTAGGCTATTTCCGTAACGTAAGGTTTTTTCAAACACGTTATAAAAAAATTTTATGAGCAGAAATGATTTCATGCTGTCAGGCACCCCCACTATTTTATTTTGGTGATAATTTGGTAATTCCTAGACTATTTGCGTAACGTTTTACATATTCTTTGTCAGCAAGCCCTAAGGAACCCAAATATACAAATTTAAAAGAGCTAAGTGGCTGCGTTCAAAATATGCAATTTCTTCTACCTCCTGTTTCGAAGATGTGCTGTCTGGGTACTGTAATGTTTTCAAACGTAAACCCATCTAATGTCATCTTTTCTAATAAGCGTTTTCCAGGTTTTTTAAAACCTAACTCTGGGAAGGTTAGTGTTTTTATCACTGTCCGTCTGAAAAAAAGTTAGTGCATGTGGCCTTACACGCGTGATGGCAGCAATTGTGTATCGCGCGACGCGTGTTTAGTATTGCACGCTTCCTGCCTTCATTCGCCCCTCTCTCTCTCTCTCCTGCTTTATCTGTCTTTTAGTTACGCCGTGTATAAAATGGAATGAATGAAATATTAAATTTAGGTCATTGATCAGTTTGCGTATCTCAAGTTTAGTACACGTTTCATTGAAGAAAGCGGGTAATAATATAGTAGGCTTTTACTATCAACGTGAAAGCGTTACAATTTGCAGACGAAGCAGAAAACAAGGGGGATTTCGAGTACAGTCATTGTGACAGCACTGTTCTTTTACTATTTTTCTTTTCTTTATTAAATGTATTTGTTAGGCTTTATATTTACCTGATAATTTATATATGTGGATTAGAATATTCCACGACAACAAATACAAAACAAACACAATAAACATGACACGCATACACTTATCAATATATACGCACCCGCACTATACACTGACCAACCCAAACTTTATGACGGACTTTATGACGCTATAGATAAACACTACAAAGGGACTAGAATAGTATTAGGGGGGGATTTTAACTGTGTTTTGACTAGTTTGGACAGTAGTTCCTTGGGCCCCGTATCCCAGAGAAAGAAAATTCAAATCCCCCTATCAGTACGACATTTACAACCCATCCTTGACAAACATGACCTAGTGGACGTGTACAGAAAACTACAACCAAACACACAAGCTTTCACATTTCACGACAAGACAAACCCTTATTTTAGACAGGCCTCAAGACTGGACAGAATATACGCAACAAACAGTTACGATATACATAAAACTTACCATATAAAAAACACGCTTAAATTTACAGACCATCAAGCAGTATACACAGTTTTAAGTACGGGGCACACATATACAAAATTAAAGAGATCCCCACATTGGAAATTCAACAATAATTTGCTAACAAACACTTTCTTCACAGACACAATAACACAACTCATTCAGGGTTACACACAGGATATCCCCAATAACAACATTGCAGAATATTGGAACCTGTTAAAAAACACAATAAGGGATAGAACACAGACCTTAGCAACAACAATACACAGGGCTTTTAAGAGGGAACAAAATATATTAGAAGACGCAATAAGTTTAACAAAGCAGATAGACAAATCTAACCCACACATCCATTCTTTAGAAGAGCAGTTAGACCTGTACAAACAATGCACATACCAAGGAGCTCTCCTTAGGTCAAAATTAAATACTATTACACAAGAAATACCTAGTAGACAATATTTAGCGATTGAACAAAATGTACAACACAGTAGACAGATTCAGGAAATATTTGATATGAATGGGAAACAACAGACAGAAGACACTAATATTAGACACGCTTTTTTTTAAATACTACACAAAACTATACACTAAAGAACCAACGAACGTAAACATACAGGATAAATTTTTACACTACACAAAACGTTTAAGTGATGATGAGAGCAAAAAATTGGATGAAATTTTAACTTTAGAAAACTTAAGGGAAGCGATTAGTACATTCCAGAAAAATAAATCACCCGGCCCAATGGGTTAACGGCAGAATTTTACTTCTTCTTTTTCCCACTTTTAGGCCCCCTTTTAATTAAAGTGTTTGAGGAAGCCTTCCAGAAAGGAGAGCTTCCAAATAGTTTAAATGAATCTTTTATTACTTTAATACCTAAAGATAATGCTGACAGAAAGTCAATCAAAAATTACAGGCCTATTTCGCTTTTAAATACTGATTATAAAATTTTGGCCAAAGCTCTCACACTGAAGCTTAAATTATTCATGAAGAAGTTGGTACATCCTGACCAACAATGCAGCGTACATGGTAGGAACATTTGTAGACATACACATTTCATAAGGGATTTCATTACATACACGCATGATAGACAGTGTCAAAGCGCAATACTATCACTAGATCAGGAAAAAGCCTTTGACAGGGTATCACATTCCTTTCTACACAAAACTTTACAAGCAAACAACATAGGTACTTATTTTAGAACATGGATAGGGATCTTATATAAAAAAACCCATAGTAGAATACTAATTAATCACAGTTTAAGTGACCCGGTTAGGCTGACACGATCAGTGAGACAAGGCTGTCCTTTGTCTCCTCTGTTATATGTTTTAACACTAGAACCAGTGCTGGAAAAAATAAGACAAGATGTAAACATCACGGGGACTTTTGTACCCGGGCAGGGGGAAAGGAAATCATTAGCGTACGCTGATGATACTTTATTCCTTCCAGCAACTGTAGATTCCATAAGAAAGATATTAGAAACCTTTACAGAGTTTGGATACACTAACGAATCCAAACTAAATATTCAAAAATCTAATTTAATGGGATTAGGTAAATGGGCAAATAAGACAGATTTCCCCTTTCAGTTAACGCAAGTTAACAGAATCAAAATTTATGGGATAAATTATTCTTGCAACCCCCACGACCCTAATACAGAGACATGGGTAAAGTTAGTAGATAAAATTCAAAACATGTTAGAGAAATATAAATACAAGACAGCTACTATTTTTGGGAGAAGTATCATAGTGAACTGTTTCATTATGCCTAAAATAATATATACAGCAAATATTCAGATTATGCCAAAGTCAGTGGTAACTAAAATAAATGTACTAATTAGGAATTTCATTTTTAAAGGCACCTTTAAAAGCATTAAACATTTAACCCTAATACAGCCCAAACATAAAGGGGGGATAGCCTTACAGGACATTAGCACTAAGATTAAAGCTTTAAGGATTAAATATATAGGGGAGATAATTAAAAACCCAAGCTTGTACCCCCTAGCACATTACTACATCGGACTTAGGCTAATGAAGTTACACAAACTAGAAAACAACCAACCACATTCCTTTGACACCCCACCACCTTTTTATAGGATATGCATAGAAAATCTAAAAGGAAACGAACAATTAGTGAAACAAGACACCAAACTCATATACAAACTTTTAGTAGGAGCACAGGAACCCCACTTAGGTACACGAATAAAACGAGGGTACAACCTTTTTTAAAACAGACTACACACAAAGCTTCACAAACATCCATGCAATAGACGTCAAGCCACAAGCCAAACAAGTTACATTTAGGTTACTGTACGGTTTAACACCTATCATGAGTAAGCATTCAGCAATGAAAACAGGCAAGGCGCCACCAAGGTGTAAACTGTGCAGTAACAATACAATAGAAACAGAGGACCACTTCTTCTACTCATGTAGGACAGTGGTCCCTACATTAAGCAAACTAAGAACACTGATAGCTTCCAAAACAACACGACCACTCAACATGTACCAAGCGGTCATGTTGAATACTTTACCTACATTACCGAGACAGACAGAACTTAAATTGTTAACTCTATTAGCTGAATTTAGACATTTAGTGTGGACATGTAGGAATAGGGCAGTACATGACGGCATACATTACGACAGTAGAATTTTTTCACAGATATATGAACAAATAACACATAACGTAACAGAACAAATTTAATTTTTCTTTTTTGCTGTTGTTGATTAATAAATTTTTGACCCTTTAGTCACCACACAAAGCAAGTAGCTTTGTTGTAAATATTATCATACATTGTAAAAACTTCTTAACACATGTCTTCATTAATCATTTCATAGTAAGGGGTCACACCCCTTTGTCGATGTATCATTAATCATCATCATCCATGTTCATCTATTGACTTGCAATATTGGGGGGGTGGGTATTATCTTCAAGTGATATTGTTTATATTTTGGAATACTGTTTAGCTTTAAGGAAATTTTTTTTTTTTTTTTTTTTTTTTTTTTTTTTTTAACATTATGTGATAATTGTAAAAAAATTTTTTTTTAATATTGTTATACTGACCTCAATAAAGGTATTTAAAAAAAAAAAAAAAAAGAGAAGTTGACGGAGCAAGTCAAGTTTTGCTGAGCTCTCAAGAAATGTGAAACCTGCGGTATGCAGAAGGGCTACAGAAATAGCTAGATATAGAAAGATAGAAATAGGAATTCAGGAGAACATTTAGAATTGATTAATAATTTGTGTGATCAACCGTAGGATTGGCTTATAGGTGGTGTTAGTAGGACAGTGATAGGTGCTGGACTTCGTTTAAAATGGTAAGATAAAATTTTGAACTATTTTCTTGACTTTCAGCAAATTTGTCGCAGGCTACGACGCTCGCATTTAAGGGAGCGAGCTAAAGAAGATAATATTGAAGCCAGAGCAATATTAAAGCTTAAAAAGTAAATAACTTTCATTATCAGGTAGCCAGGATGGGCTGTCATACCAAGAAGATGAGGCATTGCCATTAAACGAAATTGTATCGAACTAAGGGATCACAGCACTGACATTTATGAAACATATTAAGCGCTCTCTCATATAAGAGTAAGTATGAAGACGCCACCACAAGAGAATCTGATATATAAGAAACATCTCATGCGCTCTCTCATATTAGAGTAAGTATGGTGGAGACCATTTTGGTATTGGACATTGTTTGATTATTTCAGGTGTAGCTATTGAATTTTATATGCTGCATTTAAAGGAGTTAAACCTATCTAGGTTGAGATTGGGTGAGAACATGACTCCAAGGATTTAGAAGAACTGTTGTAGAAAATATGAGCAAAATAGTAAAAAAAAAAAATGAGAAGGAACTTTATTAAGCTAGGTATACCTCGAAATGCAAGAGGCTACAGGAGAAACAATATATAACTATGCTTTGAGATATGTGATTGAATCAAGCGGAAGACTTGAGGACATTGAAATTGTGAACTGTAGCTGATGAATTATGTTGGATGATCATGCATTATCTTATGTAAATAAAAGTTGCTTTTTGAAGTTGAATCACATCACTCCGGTTGCTTTGATGTGTGAAGAGATTAAGGAATGGAGAGATATTAGAATTGAGTAATAGGAAAGAGAGGAATAACACTAGTCAACAACCAAAATGTACCAGAAATGAAAATAGCTGATCTTAACTAATTTTGGTGTGCTGAAAACGAAAATGACATTAAAAAATGTTGATTGGCTCTAGTTTTCAAGATATATGCTACTAGTTTATTTAATTACGGTCAATTTATATATATGACGCAACTGTTGTGGGCGATTGCATAATTTTTTCTAATGACCAATATAAATGTAACTAGAAGTTGATGATGCAATCCTATCTATGATTACATCACCTATGTGTATAAATATCTTATCTCTGATAAAATTTTGCCATTAGTTAGTGCATTTGTCCTTATCAAAAGTATCGTAGTTAGAAATGCCTAGGACATGTGTGAACAGTGCTAATAATTTCTGTTATATATGTGGTGAGGTGACATTTCTATCACAAAAACGAAATATAACTAAAGTGATTAAGAAGGCGTACAGTTTGTATTTTGGCTGCAGAATAGGAGATCAAGATAAGAGCTGGGCGCCACACATATGCTGCAATACATGTGCAGCACATCTTAAACTGTGGTTGACTGGCAAAAGGCAAGCTATGCCTTTTGCAGTCCTAATGATTTGGAGAGAGTCCACTGATCATCTCAACAACTGTTACCTTTGCATGGTCCCTCCAATTGGGAAAGGCATATCAAAGAAGAAAAAATGGGCTCTGGAATATCCAAACATCCCCTCTGCAATACGTCCGGTACCATATGGCGATGACCTACCAGTTCCCAAAGTACCAGAATCATTTTCAGCTGCTTCCACTGATGAAGAAGAGGACATTGGTGGTCCTGAACCATCAACCGCAAGCGACCCAGATTTTGAGCAAACTACATCCACTAAACCACACTTAATAACCCAAGGTGAACTGAATGATCTTGTAAGATATCTGAATTTACCGAAGAACAAGACGGAGTTTTTGGGTTCCAGATTGCAACAGTGGAATCTCCTGGCAGAAGATGTTGCAATTTCTGCGTATAGGAACCGCCAGAAGTCGTTTATTACATTCTTTTTCAAAGAGGGTGACCTTTCTGCATGCCACAACATTTCTGGTTTAATGGCAGCCCTCAAAATCAATTACATACCGGAAGAGTGGAGGCTTTTCATTGATTCATCCAAGACGAGTCTTAAAGCTGTTTTGTTGAATAATGGTAATGTGTTACCGTCAATTCCAGTTGGTCACGCAGTTCATATGAAAGAAACTTATGAAAACATTAATGGATGGGTTGGAAAAAAAATCGAAAAAAGGTGATTCGTCTTACGAGGACAAAAGACAAAGAAAATAGTCTACGTTACGGCCACAAGGCCTTCGTCAGGAAAGGAAAGAAAGTGAAGGCTAGATAGGACACATAAAAAACTTAATAAAATAATCAAATAAAAACTGGGTACTTCCCTGAAGGTAAGAACCGAAATTCGCTGTCTGTTTACGAGCGCGTGGCTGAACAGAAAGCGAATTTCGGTTCTTACCTTCAGGGAAGTACCCAGTTTTTATTTGATTATTTTATTAAGTTTTTTATGTGTCCTATCTAGCCTTCACTTTCTTTCCTTTCCTGACGAAGGCCTTGTGGCCGTAACGTAGACTATTTTCTTTGTCTTTTGTCCTCGTAAGACGAATCACCTTTTTTCGATTTTTTTTCAAACCCATCCATTGTATTCCACGTCTTACCGCAGTTCCCCTCAACTTCCTCGATGAAAACATTAAGCAGCTTTTGAAGTGTATAAACTACGATCATCATCATTGGTCACTTTGCGGTGACTTAAAAGTGGACGCTCTTTTGCTTTAACTACAGGGTGGATACACCAAGTACTGTTGCTTTCTCTGTGAGTGGGATAGCCGTGCACGAAGTGACCATTACATCAGAAGACATTGGCCAATCAGGCAGTCATTGCAGCCTGGCAGTAAGAACGTTGAGAACCCAGCACTTGTCGACACCAGTAAGATTTTGTTGCCACCCTTTCACATTAAGCTGGGTCTCATTAAAAACTTTGTCAAGGCAATGGAGAAAACAGATGAGGCTTTCAAATACCTCATCAGAAAATGTCCAAGACTGAGTGAAGCTAAAATAAGAGAGGGAGTATTTGTTGGTCCGCAAATTCGAAAACTTCTTCATGATGACGAGTTTCTTTGCGTGTTGCATGGCAAGGAAAAAGCAGCATGGCTAGCATTTAAGTCAGTGTTGGACAATTTTCTTGGAAACAACAGATATGATAATTACAATGAAATTGTAGAAAATCTCCTTCTGAAGAATAAGTCTTGGCTGCAACATGTCTTTGAAAATTCATTTTCTGGATTCTCATCTGGATTTCTTTACGTCAAACTGTGGAGCGGTCAGTGATGAGCATGGTGAACGCTGCTATGGAGACAAGGTATCAAGGCAATTGGAGCCCTTCAATGCTTGCTGATTACTGTTGGACTGTGACAAGAGACACCTCATCGATTGACTACAAGAAGCAAGCAAAGAGAGCTCGAACAGCGACTGAATAATGGCGAAATGGGTTCAAATGTGCCTTTTTAAAACATGATATGTGAACTTTAAATAATGTTTTTATTTTTTCTATCATTTTATGTTGAAATATCAATTAATTGAGTATGTAACCACAATTTTTATAATGCTAAAGTAGAAAGACTAGCTGTTAACCCCAGAGAATTAAACAAGCATACATTATTTGTATTACTGTAATGTAAATTCATCATTTAAAAAAAACCCAGAGTCAATTGGTGAATTTCATTATGATATTTGAAATCAGCATGTCAAAATCAATAAGAAATGGTATATTTAATTTCTGGTACAAATAACTTTTGAAAATTTGTTGACTAGTGTAATAGAACACCCTATACGCATCAGTCGCTAGACAACACCAAGGAGGGAAGAACGTGGTCTGGGTTGAACAAAAGACGAACCTTATATCATCCAGGAATCATCATCTCTGGCGGAACAAGGGGGCCAGTAGGAGAAATAGTCTCACTTGGAAGAAAGAAACAAAGTAAATAATAGATAACTAGGCCTGCCTCAGCCACCTAGTTATAGCTATCAACTAGTAGGGACACCTGCACGGTCACATAAGACTAATTTGGTGCCGTTGGACCAGTTCACGGCCCACCACCACCGCCACTGTGACAGAGTGGGCCCCTTACAGCTGTTGGCCCTCGAGAACTGCCGACTTGTCCGACCGCTTAGTTAAACGTTAAGCGGATACAGCAGAAAACATTACAAATTCAGCGAACAATCATTGTCCTGGTCTCGTGAAAGTCAATAAATTATAAAGCCACTCCCAGTCACTAATTCCAGCTGTGTTAACAGTGGTGGTTCATTGTTAGAGGATAATTGCTTTATCTCCACCGGGATTTAAAACAGAAATAAAAAACATTTTTTTTCATTTGTTAATAATGACACGTAACTAAAATCTACTGCCTCTCTTCGCCATCTCTCTCCTTACTAATACTACGTAACGTTTTCCGATCCTTTTCAAACTCCGGGGACAAACGAATGCCATTTCCAAGAATGCGAAATAACTGTTTGACGAAGTTTATGTATTCCACAACATTCATTCCTCACATCTCTGAGAAAATGTGCTTAATCGTGCATGCGCAGATAATTCCATCGCGAATCTGTTCATGCATCATCAAGATATCTAGAGTTGTCTATTATAGATAATCAATGTTGCTAAGGGCGCGGCTGATTTGTGATTTCATTAGTGTCAATAAGACAACTCACGAATGTAACCCTCGTTTTTACAATTAGCGAAGGTATTTTTTAAATTGGAAAACAATCTTCAGCGCAATGACTTTAAAGAAAAAGGTACAGGTAAGACATTTAGAGCCATACCAACGTAATGACTTTTTTTTTGTCAACAATAATTGGTGAATGGGGCAAGTCTATTGGCAAATTGACATTTCAATGCCAGTAATTTTGAGTCTTCCTTTGAATAGAGGGATTAAAGTGGTATAACAAGATCACTAGTGTGGAACTGATGACAAGAACCAGTCAAACGCCAGTGGAACAAGAGATGAGAAG
This sequence comes from Oreohelix idahoensis, assembly GCA_024509875.1. Lineage (NCBI taxonomy): Eukaryota > Metazoa > Mollusca > Gastropoda > Stylommatophora > Oreohelicidae > Oreohelix > Oreohelix idahoensis. The sequence goes on from JAMPIV010009897.1 coordinate 9,896, forward strand.
ATGGCGCTGGACATAGATAGATGGATAGGACAGTATCTGCTTTTGGTCTCCACAAATACTCTGAAACTCGAAAACATTCATGATTGTACCCTGGTATATTTAGACACCGCAGTGTTTCAAAAGTAGACCTCCACAGCTGCTGGGTTGCCTAACTGCTATAAACCCGTAATCTACCAGATATTCATAAGACCTTACTTTTTACGTTCTGTTCATATCACATCAATCACAAAAGCATAATAGCCTTTACTTTTCTGTCTTACATATCTTTCGAAGCGTGTCTTACCACTTAGGAAATAATATATATTTGTTTGTCTATAAATAACAGTCCAATCTCTTTAGCTATCAGGGCGGCCTGTGCTTACAAAGGGCGTTTATTTTCAATCCTGCCTCGTAATACCTACCCCACGTCTGTCAAATGAATTAACTCAGCCATTTTGTCAAGTAAGGGATGTAGGACAGTGTCAAGGACGCTCACCCAATTTACTGATTTAGATCAAAGAGAGACCAGGCCAACGTGTCATCTAACACGGATGTCACAGGCTGACATTTGTGAACAGGAATAGATCTCTAATTTTGTAACCTAAAGTAGAAATGTTAATTAGAAATTCATTCTAGCATGGTCTTAGGCCTTTTTTGTTAATTATCATCCATTTAGTACGTCAGAGATGTTTTTATTACTTTCATCAATGTTATTATCTTTATTATGACTTATTATGTCCCGTATATTTCCCGGGGGTTCCTGCAGACGCAAATAAAGAATAGGACTCCAGCTTCCTCGTGCGTGTCGTACAAGGCTACTAGCATGAGGTTGTGCAAGAGGATGACAAATTTATCATCCCAAACAAATTGCTAAATAAACCATTTATACACAAGCATGTGAATTCTGTGTGCCAGGTTTCTTCAAGGGCGACAGCTGCAATTGTGGCTTTGTGCTCTGTAGGGAGCGAAAATAAAAGAGATGTGTGTAAATTATAATGATGGTAATATAATAGTATTATCATTTTCCTTTTGGGAGCCGCGCTACTGTAGTGGTTACCACACTGCGCTGACGATCGGGTGATCCAGGTTCGCGCCATGACGAGTACATCTGGAAGAGTGTGTTCGATCGGGATTCGGACTGGATTAATTCGAGTCTGGCGAAGATATTTGAAAGAGTGCCTTCTATCGGGGAATGGGATAACCTGAGCGGCTCCTGAGCACAAACCCTCTGTTGCTGTCATTTTCGACGGAGTCATCTGTCAAGTTATTTGCTTATGTTTGTATCATAAGTATAATTGTGTCTTTACCTGCGATGTCAGGTTGATTAGGGGTTGTCTTCCCTTGTTTATTCATTCATTGTGTTTGACCTTTAGGGTCAGAGGTTGACAGTTCGGCGTGGGCCTATGGGAAGGTTTTTTAAGCGGGAGTGAGATATACTTCCGGGAAGCCGGGAGGTCCTGTTTTTCTGAAGGGACCAAGAGTCCATTGTTTTTCGGGGAGAATCTTCGAAGTAACTGCTATGGCAGTTTTCCCCAGTGAATCTCTGTGCGTCGGGATGACGACAGAATTCCTTGTGTAGTTCTGAGGATTCATTTACCAGGTAATACCGACCTTTATGCATTATTACGCTTTTCGGTGGCAGAACATGTAAAGGATTACCTAGGGTGAACAGCAGTTCACGGATCCGCCATTTTGTGGGAGCCGCAGATTGGCGGAACTTCTATCTACAATAAGTATTACTGCAGGGTTGGTGATAACCTATTTAACAGAAGTACACGGCCGACGTTAGGACGAGGCCTGTGCTTCCGGCTATTATACTACAGCCTGATATGTGCAATTGGCAGGGAGTGCCAAGTTGCACCTGTGTGTCAAGGTAACTAAGGCATCTGACGCGTTTAGTCAGAGACGCCAAGGGCGACGCTACGAACTGTCATTATTGAAGAACTTTGCTATTGACCATGCACGTCTATTCTGATGTTTACCTTTTTGAATGCCAAATGTATACCTATCGATGTCAGGTCAGCATGACCTTGTTACACTGACTGTTCCTGTTGATATTATGTGTGTTCCCGTCAATAAATGTCTTGAAACATGCCTGCAGTGTCAAAGCATCCTTGATTACTGCATGGGAGAGTATGGGTTGCAGGATCTACATCTATACGAGCCTAAACACATTCGCGTCTTCATTCGCACCCACACTCAACTCATCATACGCTCGCACTACACATCTAACAACATGTAAACTGTCTTGGGCCAGTGATCACCTCAACAAGAAAAAAAAGACAGTTACATTTCTGGTGGACCAGTTACGTGGGCTCTTATGATACATTTCTTGTCGCCAATGTGGCCTAGAAACTTACATTTCTGATGGACCAGATCTGTGGGTTTAAAAAGAACAGAGCGAGCATTTGACATTATTGTTGACATTTATGGATCCAGAAATTTACATTCCTGGTTGGCTGTTACATGTATGATGTCTCCAGTTTTGTCGAGAAAGTTACAAGAAGGACAAGTACACATTACACTTCTGATCTGTGGGTCTAAGCTACACACGGGACAGCCGTAACACACAGTGCTAATTCTACATTTGCAAGTTTTGGCTACAACAGGACAGATATAGGTCATCAACGGTTGACACAAATAAACAGTACGAGCATTTATATTATAATGCTACATAAAGCATACAAGACAAGTACTGAAGTGAACTACTAGGCATTTGCTACGTGGACCATAACTGCATAGAAGGCGGGTTCCTATTGTAAACAGTACTGCGGGTTGTTACACGTTTCATTCAACAACAGACTTTTCTAGGTCAGAGTATTCAAGCTACATTGTTGGAGGTCAAGTGTCTGTAAACAGTACGTGAAATTGTAAACATTCAATGTGCAAGCCCTAATTTGAGAAGGTCATAGTAACTTTGGTTCGTGAATACCACTTTATGTTACAGTGGATTTGACGTTCAGTGCGCGTTTGACATTTCGTTTCTGTGTTCGCAAGGAGCAAGAAATTTATTTTAGTTTCAGCTGTGACTGAACTTGTTCTGCAACACATTGAAATTGATTGCTATATGTTTATGTCACTTCTACTGTTTTGTGTATTTTTCTGCGGGTTTTTCGGTTGGTGGGTCTTACGGTAAGTATGCCACTTGATCGAGGCTTACTGTAAGCGGTCTGTAGGTGCAAATTTTCTTAATTTGGAAATTTGCTAGTGACAATTGGTCGCTATTGATGTTAGCTGTGATGTAATTGTACTTAACGTTGTTTTTGTAATATTTTGTCTGTTTTTCAGTTTTGATTGTCGATTTGTTTTGTTTGTATTCTGTAGGTCTCTCCTTTCTTGTGTATTTCTCTACACATTTTTGGTTAAAACAGTGTTGCCATTTGTATTGTTTTGTATTTTTGTCTTTGTATTTTTTTTTTGGTTGTACTACATTACTGTCATGCACAGTCTACATACACATACTTGGTCATGTTTTGATATTATTGATAAGGTAGACTCTTCATATAGAGTTTGTTAAATAATATTGTATAAGATATTTATACAAGTTCTTTGATAAAAGACTTGTTATCTACAAAGATTGAGACAGTAAAATAAAGTGAAGTGAGTATACAAGTCTAGCATTTCAGACTTGTCTCCCATTGAAGTGGGATAAGGTAATTTATTTAATTTTTTTTCAGGTTTCTGATCTCATTAGACAGAATGTCTACATTGGATTTCTTCATCCAGCAAGGGTTGACCCTTGGTAAGTCTGGTAAAGAATTGGAAGAATATTCATCTGCTCAATTCGCCATTGCATTAAAGTCAGAAGAAAAGAAACAAAAAGAGGAAATTAAATTGAAAGCAGAAGCTGAACTAAAGAAGCTAGAAGCTGAGAATAGAAGATTAGAACTTGAAGAAAGAAGGTATCAAAGAGAGGCTGAGGAGAGAAAAGCTCAAGCTGCTGCTGAGGAGAGGAAAGCTCAAGCTGCAGCTGATGAAAGAAAATTCCAGATGGAAATGGAAGACAAAAAACTTCAAGCTGCTGCAGAGGAAAAAAAACTTCAAGCTGCTGCAGAGGAAAAAAAAACTTCAAGCTGCTGCTGAGGCTGAAATTAGGAAAATGGAACATGAGGAAAGAAAACAGAAGATGGAACTTGATGAAAAACTCGCAATTTTGGAGTTAGAGAAATTGAAATTGGCGAGTACGGGTGCTCAGCAAACAAATTCGAGTACGACAAAGGAGTTTGTTAGTAGGATTAAATTGCCTCATTTCAATCCTTTAAAGGATGACGTAGCAGATTATCTAGATAGATTCCAATTTTTGTGCGATACGCATAACATAAAAAAGGAAAAATATGTTGAACAACTGATGCCATTTTTTACAGGTGACACAGTGACTACTCTTATGACAATAGACGAACATGAGAGGACTAATTATGATGTTGTCAGGGCAGCATTACTAAAGAAATACCAATTAAAGCAAGAAGACTATCGTCTTCGTTTTAGGACAATGTTGCCAGAAAATGGAGTAGATTTCTCTGATTTTGTTACAAAGATACGTCGTACATTTACACGATGGGTTGAGTTGTCTCAGATTGAGAAAACATATGAAGGTCTAATGGACTTATTATTGCGAGATAAGGTTTTGTCATCTGTTAATGATTCTTTTCTTGCATTCCTTCATGAGCGTAAGCCTAAAAACTTAAAAGAAATGGAGGAATACTGTTGTCAGTATGCCACAGCACATCCCCATGCTACAGTTAGCAATTCTAAAGTGAAAGAAGGGTTGCCAGCTGCTTCGGCAACACCATATGGCCCTAATTTCAGAAAAAAATTTCAGGGTGCTCAACAAAATTGGAATAGGGGAAGTAATCAAAATTACACTCAGAAGCGGAGTAATCCAACACATGATGGTTCTTCGTCTATGCAGTGGAGACAAGATGGTAGTTCTCGTAATTTTAGTGGTAATAATTTGAGACACTTTCGTAAAGGCTATCCAAATAATAACTATTCAAATTTTCGAGGTAATCATTCTCGACGTCAAGATTATGACGATGGTGAATTTAGAAACCGGGATTCAAACCGGAATGATGATTACAATAGGCAATATGATAACAATTACAGGGGAAATGATAGTCGAAATAATTACAGGGGAAATGATAATCGAGGTAGACCTAGGTTTAACAAAAAAAGACCTTACCAACAGGCAAACTCTGCGCAACAAGAGTTTGATGGAGTCTGTAATACAGTAAATGATAGTGGTAACTCTAGGGCTATCACTGGTTGTGCTTTCGATTTTGGGAGAGCAACTGAATGCCCCCAATGCTTAACATTGTTTGACTCATCAACTGTATCTACGCTAAGTTGTGGTCACCCTCTTCCTGCTCTACCTGCTACAGTTGCGCATGATGGGAGAGGATCTCTCATCTTACATAAAGGTCTAATAAATGATAGGCTAGTCTCAGTACTTTTCGATTCGGGATGTACTACCGTCGGGGTTAAGGAGTCTCTGATAGATCCTTGCTGTGCCACGGGAAAAACAATCAAATGTGTTACATTTGGTGGTACTATGGAAAGCTATCCTACTGCTATTATTAGGATTGACACTCCTTTCTTCACAGGAGATGTCCATGCATGTCTTCTTCCTAATCCTATTGCGGATCTTATAATCGGTCGTATTCATGGGGTTAAGGAATGCACCCCGCAACAAATTTCTAGTTGGGAAAGAAAAAACATTCAAACGGTCAATGCAGTGGTGACAAGAGCTCAAGCTCTTAATCCCCCAACTTCATCTGATAATAGTAATGAAGTTGATAGCCAAGACGAGCACTTGGTGATTTCCCATGACTCGTTTGTTAAACGTCAAGAAGAGGATCCTTCTTTGAAGAAATACTTCCTTCTTGCAAAGAAAGGGGATCCCAATCAAAATACGAATCACAAATCGTATATCACTATGAAGAATGGTATATTGGTACGAATGGTACAACACTCGGTCAAGTCTATGCACTCGCAAATTCTTGTGCCTAAGTGTATGAGAGCCTTAATTCTTCGGCATGCACACGATTCTCAGTGTGCGGGACACATGGGTTTTTTTCCAGAACTAAAACTAGAGTCCTTGCGTCATTCTTTTGGCCATTCGTGAATAAAGACATCCGAATTTATTGCCGATCTTGCAAAATTTGTCAAGAGGTCAAGTCTAGGGGTCCGAGACATGCTGCTCCTATTCAGGCTGCAGATATTCCGATTCGGCCGTTTCAGAAAATGGCTATAGACATCATTGGTCCGTTCAAAATTAAGTCAGCCAGAGGACACCAATTTATCCTCACTTGCGTGGACATGTGCACGCGTTGGCCAGAGGCTATTCCTCTGAAGAGCATATCAACTGTCGATATCGCTGATGCTCTTTGGCTCGTATTTTCTCGTCTGGGATTCCCCGGAGAAATACTGTCGGATCACGGCACTCAGTTAATTTCGGACGTTATGTCTCAGGTAATGGCTACGCTAGACATTAAAAGGTCTCTCAGTAGTATTTATCATCCAATGTCCAATGGATTGGTAGAACGTCTTAACAGGACACTAAAGAACTTACTTGGCAAGATAACGGAGGATCATCCTGAAGATTGGGACAGGGTTTTACCTGCAGTCCTCTTTGCCTATAGAGAGGTTCCCAACGAGCATACAGGGTTTTCTCCTTTCGAACTTGTCTTTGGCGCGCAACCGCGCGGGCCAATGTCCTTGTTACACGATTTGATAACTTCCGATAATATTGACGATGATACACAATCGTCATATGAATATGTTATAGCTCTTAGAGAAAAGATTATCGAATCGTGCAGGTTAGCAACTTCATCTTCCGAATTTGCGAAAGAAAAAGCTAGGCGATTTGCTAATAAGAAAAGACGCCTACGTCAACTTTGTCCTGGAGACAAAGCATATGTCTTACTGCCCTCAAGAGAGAATAGACTTCTCATTTCTTGGAAGGGTCCATACACTATAGTCTCGAAAATTTCTGATGTCGACTATATTGTCGATGTGGATGGAAGGCATAAAACCTTCCATATAAATATGTTAACAGAGTTTATTGAACGTCCAGACTATTTACAGCCTATTTTCCAGGCGACGGACGACTCTCCAGTTCAACATGGTCACATCTCATCCCTGTCCGTTATACAGGATGAGGAAACTATTTTTTCTGACGTGAACTTACCTCTTCCTACGATTCCACTTATTTCAACGGAATCGTGGAGAGACGTTACAGTCTCTTCTAACTTGTCTTTTGAGGAACAACGTCAAGTATCCTCTACGTTACAATCATATCAGGATGTCCTTACCGACATTCCTGGACACACAGATGTCATAGAACATGACATCATACTTACTGATCGTAATCCGATCAGAGTAAGACCATACCCAATACCTATTCATTTTCAAGCACAAGTCGAGAAAGAATTGGATGAAATGATTCAACTACAAATAATTGAACCATCCACTTCAGCTTATTCTTCGTCGATAGTTATTGTTCGAAAGAAAGACAATAACATACGTCTTTGCGTTGATTATCGCAAATTAAATCAAGTTACGAAGTTCGATGCTGAACCTATGCCGTTATTAGATGATCTACTTATTAGACTTTCTAAAGCTAAATTCTTTACTAAACTAGACTTGTCGAAAGGTTATTGGCAAGTCCCATTGACGGAACACGCCAAACCTCTCACTGCTTTTTCGACACCTAGGGGTCTGTTTCAATGGAATTTTATGCCTTTCGGGCTTATGAACGCCCCAGCGACTTTCGTGCGCATGATGCGACGAATTCTATCAGATCGTGCAGATGTCATTGCATATTTAGACGACATCTGTCTTTTCAGCGATACTTGGGAAGAACACTATGTGGGTCTGAAGGAATTGCTATCTACTCTACGTGAGCATAGTTTGACTGCTAAACCCTCTAAAGCTTTTGTTGGGTTTAGTGAAATTTCCTTCCTAGGTCATCGAGTTGGTCATGGTCTGTTGAAGACAGAGGACCAAAACATTTCAAAGATATTAAATATCTCGGTTCCGAAGACAAAAAAGCAAGTGCGTAGTCTCTTGGGATTGATACAATTCTATGGAAGATTCATTGAGAATCTGTCCTCCATTATGGCACCACTTTCAACGTTATTGAAAAAAGGTTCTCCTAATATGGTGCGTTGGTCCCAAGAATGCCAATCTTCATTGGATCAGGTTAAGAATTTGTTCTCATCTCATCCTATCTTAAGACTACCGACGATTGATAAGACTTTTGTCCTTCGTAGTGATGCCTCTTCCACTGGCATTGGAGCGGCACTAATGCAGGAATATTCAGGAACTCTGCATCCTGTAATGTATATTTCTAGGAAGCTGAATGCGGCAGAAAGGAATTACTCGGTTTTGGACCGTGAATTGTTAGCTATGGTTTGGTCCATTCTTAAGCTACAAAGGTTCCTTCTGGGCGCGCATTTCTTTATGGAAACCGACCAAAAAGCTCTTACGGCTATGCAAAGTAAGGATTTGAAGAGCTCGAGATCTACTCGTTATGCTATTGCTCTTCAGCCTTTCCATTTCACGGTGCGAGCTATCCGTGGTTCGGATAATGTGATGGCGGACATATTGTCTAGATGCCCACATGATTCCAGTTAAATCTTGTGTCCTAGTTTTTCCTGATATATTTCAGACTTAGGTCTGTCCTTAATATCATAATATGTTGTAATACAAATGTATTTGGATGATGTTTAGATAATTTAACAAATTTCATTTTGTCCATCCATCAGTGATATGTTGCTAAAATAGCATTGACATTTGTATATTGCTATGATTATATTATTTAGTAATGTTTGATATATGATTGGTATTGCCAGCAACTTAGGTTTCTTGAATGGTATCCCTTAGTTTGTTTGGCTTAAAGGAAATATTTTCTCCTATGTTGGGAGATGATTTGTACCCTCTTCTATTGTACCTGATATTAGGTTCATTGTTTGCATGAGCACAGAAGTGATACTGGTGCTATCTTGCTCATGAACATATAAAAAAAAAAAAAATTGCATTTTTTTTTTTTTTACAGGGGGGTGGTAGTAATGTTGCTGTCATTTTCGACGGAGTCATCTGTCAAGTTATTTGCTTATGTTTGTATCATAAGTATAATTGTGTCTTTACCTGCGATGTCAGGTTGATTAGGGGTTGTCTTCCCTTGTTTATTCATTCATTGTGTTTGACCTTTAGGGTCAGAGGTTGACAGTTCGGCGTGGGCCTATGGGAAGGTTTTTTAAGCGGGAGTGAGATATACTTCCGGGAAGCCGGGAGGTCCTGTTTTTCTGAAGGGACCAAGAGTCCATTGTTTTTCGGGGAGAATCTTCGAAGTAACTGCTATGGCAGTTTTCCCCAGTGAATCTCTGTGCGTCGGGATGACGACAGAATTCCTTGTGTAGTTCTGAGGATTCATTTACCAGGTAATACCGACCTTTATGCATTATTACGCTTTTCGGTGGCAGAACATGTAAAGGATTACCTAGGGTGAACAGCAGTTCACGGATCCGCCATTTCAGAACTTATATATTTGTGCTCGAGGTAGCCATCCAAGACTGTTAGTCTTATATTGTCCAGAAATCCAGTGACGAGGATATATTGTGGGAGCCGCAGATTGGCGGAACTTCTATCTACAATAAGTATTACTGCAGGGTTGGTGATAACCTATTTAACAGAAGTACACGGCCGACGTTAGGACGAGGCCTGTGCTTCCGGCTATTATACTACAGCCTGATATGTGCAATTGGCAGGGAGTGCCAAGTTGCACCTGTGTGTCAAGGTAACTAAGGCATCTGACGCGTTTAGTCAGAGACGCCAAGGGCGACGCTACGAACTGTCATTATTGAAGAACTTTGCTATTGACCATGCACGTCTATTCTGATGTTTACCTTTTTGAATGCCAAATGTATACCTATCGATGTCAGGTCAGCATGACCTTGTTACACTGACTGTTCCTGTTGATATTATGTGTGTTCCCGTCAATAAATGTCTTGAAACATGCCTGCAGTGTCAAAGCATCCTTGATTACTGCATGGGAGAGTATGGGTTGCAGGATCTACATCTATACGAGCCTAAACACATTCGCGTCTTCATTCGCACCCACACTCAACTCATCATACGCTCGCACTACACATCTAACAACATGTAAACTGTCTTGGGCCAGTGATCACCTCAACAAGAAAAAAAAGACAGTTACACCCTCTGTGGATGGGAAGGAGCTGAGATGGCATGGACATCTGGCTCCTGACCGGTGGGAAGGAAAGTCCACAGGCTCCCCAGCTTCGCAGTGCCATGAAATTTGTTTCATGTCATTGGGCCGAAGGGCTAAAGCCCAAGTACAGCTGGATAGAGAAAAAAAACACCATTTTCCTTTTTTAGCTTACTGTGGAGTAAGGCCTTGTTCAGGAATTACAGGTGGACCAAAAACATCTGGAGAAGAGAACTTGTGACAGAAATGACAATGATAAGGACAACATGGAAACACCGTGAGCTGGTGGCATGCGACAGGAGGACTTGGACTGTTATTGTTAAAGTACGATGCTCCCTAGGGCGCTGAAATCTAAAGATGAATGCCATTACCAGTCTCGAGTACAACATTGCGTTAGTTCAGGGGTCGGGAACGCGCGGCTTGCGAGCCACATGCGGCTCTTTGAGCCATCTCGTGCTGCTCTCGGCTCTCTACTACTTAACTATTAGTGAATGAAGGATACCATGTGATTTATTTTCATGCAGCTCTTCAATTTGTCAAGATGGAGACAAAATTAAATATTTGGCTCTTTGTCACGGAAAAGTTCCCGACCCCTGCGTTAGGTACGTCTTAAGGCGTACCCGAACCCATTGACAAGACAACTTGGAGACAGAAATGAAAGGGGTGAAGAAAAAATGGAAGGACCTTGCGCGAAAGGCACAGCACAAGAAGGCTTGGCTTGAATTAGTTGGAGGCCCATGCGTCTCGTTGAGCTGACGGGTAAATAATCAACGAAGACATATCTAAGTAATCAGTGATCCTATTCTTTGTTTGTGTCCCCCCCCCTCCCCCGATGTCCTCTACCCTTCTATTTTTTAGCAACGAGAGGGTGATTGTAGGGGGAAGTTTTACTTCAGATTTCTAACATTTGTATTAGGTTAAAAGGCACACACACACAAAAAAAAAAACCATATGAGATTAAGAAAAGAAGACTGGGTACATGTAAGCGCGTCACTATTGGGCTTTAAATATTTGTTATGTTGGTGTGAAAATTGAAGCTACACTTTAATCTCACCGGTACCCCTCATTTTGTTGAAATCAAAATCGCCAACGTGGATTCCACGTGCTTCCCTAATTAGCATGTCCAAGTGAGTGCACTGTAAGCCATGTCATTTGCTCTCTGTCTTAATTTTAATTTAGCCACGCCTACGGTCTTCTCTCGTAATTAGCAATCTCTGGATCTCTTACTGTCATTCCTTCAAAGAGGCGGGCCAGAGGCGGCACTGGCGGTCAGTTATCGACGTCTTTTGTAGTCACTAAGAGAGAGCGAGTTCTGTAACACCTCTCATTAACACCAGAACGAGATCCGTCTACGCGGGGAAGAAATGTCTGCAGGAACGGCGGAGTAATTACTCAATCCAAGACTGCCTTTTTCTCTCTACACTATCACCTTTTCCCTACACGTTTACCCCTCCTCGTGAAACAATACTATTTCTACCACCTTCCTTTCACATAGCTGTCACTATCACCTCTGCTTCAGCGGGACCATAAATATCTCAGTCCTATCTTCTCACAATTTACGACATAAATACGTCCTCGTCCGGTACAAATCCCTCACATAACTGAGTCGGCTCGTTTGAGATTTTGAGCTAGATTTTCATCTAGATAGAGTGTATTTTGTGAGTTTGTCTTGTGAACTAAGGATCTTTAAAATAAATTAACCCCTAGACAGCGATCTTAGTTACAGGATGTTTTGACCATACACATACATAGGTTTGGGTTTTTTTTCCACAGCATTATAGAATTATTTCCAACTTGTTTATAATAATATCTCTGTCAGATATATGGTATATGATAAATTTTGTGCAAGGCCGCTGGATCGCGTGATTTTTTAACAATCACTAAGGTTCTTTTTTGAAGTTAGTAGAGTTGAGATAAACTAAGGACCGCGTTCTGACTATAAGGCCAAGTTAATTACGTCCCTTCTCTTAAATGACTTCAGGTGAGGAGAGTTTTGGGTGGAATTTTACATAAAAAAAAAGGAAAATATTTTTTCTACTTAACATTTTTTAGAATAATTTTTTTTTCCACCGTTAGTAATAGTAAATTTTTCCAGTTCTTAGCTAATCTACCATTTATTTGGCTTAGTCGTCTATATTAGGAGCCTTGCGCCAGGTAATAACAGCGATAGATTGTGAAGCTGATAACATAATTCTCAGGTAATTTAATTTTTGGGTTTTTTTCTCGTAAGAGGCTAAGAGTTTTTTTTTCTCCTTCTTTTCTTCTTCTTTCTCGGCTTAGTGGCATTCAGTTCTTTGACATTGCTGAGCGTGTTAAACTTAGGGTGATGCTAAGAGAGGAAGCAAGGGAGACAGGATTGCAGGGAGAAGAAGCGACCGCGTTTGTCAACATAGAACTTGACCGATATGACGCGGAGAAGAACGTAGCAGAAGCTAGGGAGAAGGAAGCACAAGATAGAGCGGAGAAGAAAGAAGCGGAAGAGCGTCAATCTCAATTAGAGCAGAAGAAAATTGAGGCAGAGATGAAAGCGCGCAGAGCAAATGAAAGAGAGAAGGAGAGACAGCATGAGGATAGAGAGAAGGAGAGACAGCACGATTTGGCGCTTAAGGCGCTAGAGGTCTAAAGTCGTGGTGCTATGTCTTCCACCAGCAATGGAGAGTCTCCACCCCAGTCACAATTAACTGATCTCTCCAGCACCCCATCTTCACAACTTACAGCGATGTCTTTTGTCTTAGAATCCTTCCCTAGCCCGAATGAAAAAATCGATGCATTTCTAGAAACATCTGAGAGAATGGAGAATCTGTATGGGTTAGAGAGTTCCCGGTGGTGTTTAAAACATTCACAGTCTTTGAAAGATACCGCTTACGACGTCTACATAAAGCTGGGAAGCAACCACCAAGACAACTACGACATGTTAAAGAAGGCTTTAATGGAGCGTTTCAAAATGAACGCTCGCAAATTTTTGCACCTGTTCAGAAACAGCAGGAAGGAAGGCATGGAGACATTTTGCCAGTTCTCTTCACGCCCCTGACGGGCTATTTGACAAAGTGCTTGGAACTTTCCGAACTTCCTCTCACGTATGAAGGAATTCTGGAACTTGTTCTTACAGAACAAATAAAAACCGCTTTGTCAACAAAACCCGTAGATTTCTGGCTGAGCAGGGCACAGTAAAGTTAGATGACATCCTCAATATGGCGGAACGTTATTTAAATGCGTTAGCCGAGCTTCCCAGCACAAAACGCAAACCGGAAGATTAGCCTTCTCGGAAAAATAATCTAGAGCAGTCTTCCCATTTTTCCAATTTTTCCTAGCACTATAATCAACGAGAAACCATACCCCAGAGACCTCCCTAGGAAAAATCGAAATTCTACAAAACCCGATATCCCTCCAACAACAACTCTGATCAACCCACAAGACCTGCATTGTAGCACGGTGTAAAGTTTCTTTTCTTCTTTCCACTCTGTAAAGTGTCAGTCGGTATGCTCTGTAAGGAAGAGTGGTGTGTTGTTGAGATCAGGCATGCTCCAGTCTACCCAGCTGTAAATGGGTAACTCACCCTAGTCCTGAGTTAGGGAAGGCAAAGGCTCCAGGGGAAGCAGGCCCTAAACTTGGTCACTCCAACCGACGCAGGATGGTGTATGTATGAAGTAGAAGTGTAGAGTGTGATTACCGCGAATGGTGTACTGTTCGTGTGCTGACCAATATAACCACTCATACACATGTGTCTACAAGGCACCAATGCAGACTGCTGGAATCTTTGTTTACTCAATTTATTCAGACGTACACACTGGGACATACGAGTACATCATGGTATGTTGACATATCAATTTGTAGGTATACATAGCAGATCTGAAGTCATGACACATTCAGAAATAATGGGCAGTACATCAAAAGTTCAATGTCATGATACATTATGGCTGCATCCCCCTATCTGACTAAACGCGTCAGTGAAGGCAGATCGGTAAATAACTAAAGTTACTTGACGTCCATAGTTTGTAGTATATATTATGAAACCACGAAGGGGGGGGGGGGGGGGTTTCTAGCAAGATTGAGATCTCCCTGTCACTGTCCGATAATAGGATAAATAATCTGTTCTCTTGGCAGTGATCAAAACATATGATGACCGAAATCTAACATGGCTGCCTCCCTGAGTTGTCGTTCACTCATTCATAGGAAGGAGAATATAAGCCAGAGTTAATTTATAATGGGTATATAACTGATTTCATAAATGTTTCCATACAGCTCTACGGTGATCAGGTTAATTCACGTAGCCATAACCGCTGCAGGAAAGTCTGTCATCTTCGTCGATACAAAACACGACCCTAGCGATACGAAGCACAATGTTCCATCTAGGTCGAATCGACATGAGATCATCAAAATAGGGTCTGGCAATACATGGAGTCCGAATTATACATTGTACCGTACCTTAGGAGAGTCTCTAACATAAACTATAGTAGAGATACCATCTCCTTTAGAAGAAAACCACTTCATGAATTATATTTCCTTAAGAATCTACCAGCCCTTTGAAAAGTGCGTACCCGCCATTATCACGGTACATCGGAACTCATCACGACTTGTCAAGACAACTCATACTTCCGCTAGACCGGAATAACAAGAATCTAGTCCCTCCTACCCATCCAAAATATACAATATAGGACTGATTCTACTTGTACTAATAATATGTAATACATATGAATTCAGGCCATAAACACAATAAGCAAATTAATATATTTTCTGGCCCTAAAAAATAAGTACAAACGTAAGCGCAATATCCTTGCGCCGGATCAATATCCAGAACGATTACTCCTATAATCAAAAGTGTGAATCAAACATGGATTCTCTCGCTTTTACCATAGACAGCATTTTCATACACAAATGAATGAATGTCTATATTTTTCCCATATTAAATAGCCATATCGATTTTTGTAATATGTGCGTCAAAATATGCACGCAACAGATTACCACACCCCTCGGGAAAAAAAAATGGTACATTTTTTTTTTGAAATACATCTAGGAGCACATACAATAGGCTCACAACGCACCAATACCATGCGCAGATGATAAGCATAAGTTTTATGACCTTAGAGAAAGTACTTCTCTAAGTATAAATATTTCCAGAGAGGTGTCACCAACGCATACTACAATATTAGCAATGACACAATTTCCACATTAGTTTATACATAAATTTCATCTAAGATATCTTAACATCATGATCATCAAAGACGAAAAACATTGAAAGATCAGCGGTGAATAAATATCAATGAACCGCTAAGTAGTGTTACAATCAATATATGATATATTACTTATGTGTACACATTTCAACATAGAAACAACTGTATCAAAGTTGTATAACAGTTATGAATCATGTGGGCATCTAGACAAAATATCTGCCATCACATTTTCTGACCCACGGATAGCTCGCACCGAAAAATGAAATGGCTGTAGAGCAATCGCATATCGCGTTGATCTCGCGCTCTTCAGATTTTTACTCTGAATAGCCGTAAGAGCTTTCTGGTCAGTTTCCACAATGAAATGCGCGCCCAGAAGAAATCTTTGCAGTTTAAGGATTGACCAAACCATAGCCAATAATTCACGGTCTAGGACCGAGTAATTCTTCTCTGCGGCATTTAATTTTCGAGAAATATACATCACAGGATGCAGAGTACTCTTGCATTAGTGCAGCTCCAATCCCGGTGGATGAAGCGTCACTACGAAGAATAAATGTCTTATCCTTAGAAGGCAATACTAGGATAGGTGAAGTAGAAAACATAGTTTTAACCTTATCCAAAGAGGATTGACATTCTTGAGTCCAATGGACTACATTAGGAGACCCTTTCTTTAGCAAGGAAGAAAGAGGTGACATAATGGAGGACAGATTCGGGATGAATCGTCCATAAAATTGTATTAGACCTAAGAGACTTCGTACTTGCTTTTTAGTCTTAGGAATAGAAATGTTAAGTATCTTACTTGTATTATGGTCTTCTGTTTTTAGGAACCCATGACCAACACGGTGTCCTAAGAAAGATATTTCGCTAAAACCAATACATGCTTTCGATGGTTTCGCTGTCAGGTTATGCTCGCATAAGATAGACAATAGTTCATTTATACCATTATAGTGATCGTTCCAAGTATCACTGAAAAGACAGATGTCATCAAGATACGCAATGACATCTGAGCGATGAGATAGGATTCGACGCATCATGCGTACAAATGTTGCAGGGGCGTTCATAAGACCGAAAGGCATGAAATTCCATTGGAATAGACCCCTAGGCGTCGAAAAAGCAGTAAACGGTTTGGCGTGTTCGGATAGTGGAACTTGCCAATATCCCTTAGACAAATCGAGTTTAGTAAAGAAGTGAGAATTCGATAGTCTCGTAAGTAGCTCTTCTAGTAAAGGCATAGGTTCCGCATCAAATTTATTCACTTGATTCAATTTGCGATAATCCACGCAAAGACGTATGTTATTGTCTTTTTTCCGTACTATAACCATCGGCGAAGAATATGCTGATGTGGATGGTTCAATAATTTTTAACTCTATCATCTCATCTAACTCTTTCTCTACCTGTGCTTGAAAATGTATCGGGATAGGATACGGTCT
Organism: Oreohelix idahoensis; assembly: GCA_024509875.1. NCBI lineage: Eukaryota > Metazoa > Mollusca > Gastropoda > Stylommatophora > Oreohelicidae > Oreohelix > Oreohelix idahoensis. The sequence continues at coordinate 26,698 of JAMPIV010009897.1, forward strand.
GACTCTTATAGGACTATGGTCAGTAAGAATAATGTCATGTTGAATGACATCCGTTTGACCAGGAATGTCAGTAAGGACATCCTGAAATTGTTCTAACATAGTAGAAACGTGTTTCTGCTCTCCTGGAGATAATTCTGGAGAAATTGCAACATCTTTCCATGATTCATTAGAGTGAAGAGGAATCATTGGAAAAGGTAAATTTACATCCGAGAAACTCGTTTCCTCATCCTGTATTACTGACAGAGATGAGTACTGTCCATGTTGGACTGGAAAATCGTCCGTTGCCTGGAAAACAGGTTGTAAATAATCAGGACGTTCATGGAATTCCGTGAGCATGTTGATGTGGAAGGTTTTACGCTTCCCGTCAATATCGACGATATAGTCAACATCGGAAACTTTTGATATTATATCGTACGGACCTTTCCAAGAAATGAGAAGTCTATTTTCCCTACAAGGTAGCAAGACAAATGCTTTGTCACCTGGACAAAGTTGATGCAAACATCTCTTTTTATTGGCAAATTCCCTTGCCTTCTGTTTCGCAAATTCAGAAGAAGCAGTTGCCAATTTGCATGCTTCAATAATCTTGTGTCTAAGTGCGATGACATATTCATAAGAGGATTTTGTGTCATCGACAATATTATCAGCAGTTATAAGATCATGAAGTAAGGACATAGGACCTCGCGGTTTCGCGCCAAAGACAAGTTCAAAGGGAGAAAATCCTGTATGTTCGTTGGCGACCTCTCTATATGCAAAGAGAGCCGCGGGTAAAACCCTATCCCAATCCTGAGGATGATCTTCTGTTATCTTACCTAGTAGGTTTTTCAGAGTTCTATTCAAACGTTCCACCATCCCATTGGACATAGGATGATAAATACTACTCAGCGATCTCTCTATCTTCAGAGTCGACATTACTTGAGACATGGTATCCGATATGAGTTGGGTACCATGGTCGGATAATATTTCTGCTGGAAACCCCAGACGAGAAAATATTAACCAAAGAGCATCTGCGACATCAGCAGTAGTTATGCTCTTTAGAGGAACAGCCTCCGGCCAACGTGTGCACATATCAACACACGTCAAAATAAATTGGTGTCCTCTAGCAGACTTTATCTTAAATGGACCAATGATGTCTATCGCCATTTTTTTAAATGGCCGAATGGGAATGTCTGCAGCCTGAATAGGTGCATCATGGCGTGGACCTCTGGATTTAATCTCTTGACATACTTTACAAGATCGACAATAGATTCGTATGTCCTTATTCACAACAGGAAAAAAGAAAGATTGAAGAACTCTAGCTTTAGTACGGGAAAAACCCATATGTCCAGCACACTGCGAATCATGAGCGTGCTGTAAGATTTTAACTCTCATATTTTTAGGCACAAGGATTTGAGAATGAATGGACTTAGCGGAGTCTTGTACCATACGTACAAGTACGCCATTCTTCATCGTAATCCAAGATTTACGATTAGTATCCTTATTCGGATCACCTTTTGTTGCCAGAGTAAAGAATTTCTTTAGAGTAGGATCATCTTCCTGCTGTTTGATAAAGGAATCGTGGGAAATCTCCAAGGGATCATCTTGGATCTGCGCATCATTATCTTCAGAATGTGAAGATTGTGGCATATTAAGAGCTTGAGCCCTAGTGATTACTGCATTAGCAGATTGCATATTAACATTTTCCCAATTAGAAATTTGCTGTGGAGTGCATTCTTTCACCCCGTGAATGCGACCGATGATAAGATCAGCGATCGGATTCGGCAAGAGACATGCTTGCACCTCTCCTGTAAAGAAAGGCGTAGCAATATTGATAATGGCAGTGGAGTACTTCTCCAATGTGCCACCAAATGTTACACATTTGACTATATTGCCTGTAGCTCGAGAAGGATTTACGAGTGATTGCCTCACTCCAATGGTAGTGCACCCCGAATCGAAAAGAATTGATACCGGAGTACCATCTATTAGGCCCCTATTAAAGACAAGAGCACCCCTTCCATTATGCGCAATTGACGCATGGAGAGCGGGAAGCGGGTGACCGCAGCTTAAAGTAGAAACTGTGGTTGGATCGAATAATGTTTTGCATTGCAAACACTCAGATGCTCTAGCAAAATCGAAAGCGGAATTTGCTACACTGTTGGAGTCTTTTTTATCATTATTCTGATTATCGGTGTCGTGGAACTCCTGTTGTGCAGAGTTAGCCTGGTAATAAGATTTACCATGTCTTTTGTGTTGTGATCTACCTCGGTTATAATTGTCTCTATAATTATTATTGCCTCTGTTATAACCCCTATTTGGGTTTGAATCATAACATTCATGATCATAATCATCATGCTCATTATATTGAGTATCCCTGTAATATTGTTTCTTTTGTCTCCATGAAGCACTTGGGTAGTTCCTATAGCTACTCCCTTTCCGAGAATTTCTAACATTATGGGTACCCCTCGCGTGTCGAGGACTATCAGCCCGATTCCAGTTCTTCAAAGAAGAACTCTGATTTGAGCGGTTATCTTGGTTTTGATACTTATTCCAATTAACCTTTTTATCAAATTTATTTTTAGCTCCTTGGAATTTGTGTGAGTAATTCTGATTATATTCTGTTGCCGAAGCAACTGGCATACTCTCTTTAATGTTAGAGTTACTAAGAATCATGTCAGGGTGTGCCGTGGCATACTGGTCACAATATTCTTCCATTTGCTTTATTGTACCAGGTTTACGCTCATGTAAGAACTCTAGGAATGATTTATTTACAGAAGACATGACCTTGTCTCTTAGCAATAAATCCGTAAGACCATCAAATGTTTTTTCTGTTTTGGATAATTCAATCCATCGTGAAAGTGTAATTCGTGCTTTTGAGATGAAATCTGAGAATTCTACACCTACCTCAGGTCTCATTGTTTTAAACAAAAGACGATAACCTTCTTCAGACAGCTGATATCTCTTTATCAAAGCTGCCCTAACAGCATCATAATTATCTTTGTCGGCCTCTTCAACAAAATATAACTTACTCAGAGAGTCCCCTTTTAGATTTTCAGACAACTGATTCACATACTGTGATTTGTCAACATTATGAGAGCGACAAGCCCGTTCAAATCTAGAAAGCCAAAATGTTATGTCATCACTGGTAGGGTTAAACGCTGGTACTTTGACCTTGTACACAAAGGGTTTACCATTACCACCAGATGCCTGATTAACATTACTCATACATGTCAATTTTAATTTCTCTAATTCAAACTCATGTTCTCTTATTGCTTTTCTCTCTTCAGCTTCTCTATCTAATCTTCTCTGTTCTGCAGCAGCTTCTAATTTCTTCTGTTCTGCAGCAGCTTCTAATTTCTTCTGTTCTGCAGAAACTTCTAATTTCTTCTGTTCTGCAGCAACTTCTAATTTTTTTTGTTCAGCTGCAGCTTCTAATTTCTTCTGTTCTGCAGCAGCAGCAACTTCTAGTTTTTTCTGTTCTGCATCAGCTTCTAATTTCTTCTGTTCTGCCTCAAATCTCCTTTCCTCCACTTGCATCTGCAATTTCTTAAGTTCAGCAGCAGTATCAGCTTCTTTTTCTAATCTTTTTTCTTCAGCTAGAGCTTTCCTTTCTTCTGCAGCAGCTTTTTTTTCTTCTATTTGAAGTTTTCTCTCCTCAGCCGCAGCTTTTTTTCCTCAGCAGCAGCTTTTCTTTCTTCAACAGCAGCAGCAGTTTTTTTCTCTTCTGCAGCTAATGCTTTGTCATATTGAGCAACAGCCCATTGTTCTAAGTCTTTTCCAGTCTTATCAAGAGATTTTCCTAGTGCAATAAAATAATCTAATGTAGACATATTGTCTTCTTAAATCAGAAACCTGAAAAAGTAAATAAATTACCCTATTTCATTTTAATGGGAGACAAGTCTATACCATAGACTTAGTCTTAGTCCAAACTTGTATGGTTTATAATAACCAATGATAACTTGAGTACCTGTGGACAACAATAACTGTATCTCAAATACTGTGGGAGACAAGCCTTACAAAGGTCTTGTATACCTCAATGTAATCAAAGATCACTTGAGTACCTGTGGAAAAAAATATTTCCCTTTACCAATCACTTTGGGAGACAAGCCTTACAAAGGTCTTGTACATTTTGTTTTATAACAATAACAATCATAAAGTACTGATCTGTACTATACTATCAGTGTATACCACTATACGTCATATGTCAACTAAAGACATCACAAAGGACAAACAAGAAAAGACAATCTGAAAACATTTGCAGAGATCAAATTAAATTAAATAGGAGAAATGAAAAAAAATGATCACAGAATCCGTGATGATAACTGCAATAAGATAACAAGACAAATAACGCCACCGTGTATAAACATAAGGGTGTAAAGAAATCAAAAATAGAAAAGATGAGACCTACAATTATACAAACAAATCAAACAAAACTAAGGAACACAAAATTATTAACAAAAACAACGAAGAAAAGAGCACCTCATCACAACTAACAGAAATAGTAGCAAATTGTTGCTAACAAATTTCCAATTAAGAAAATGTGTACCTATGGAATACTAGTACCAGACCAATGTCACTCGGCATACCTTGTACTAGTCACACAGAACATAAACTAATTTAATACATAACAAATAACATGTAAGCATAAATAGCATATAGCATACAATATAATTTATGTCATGAATGGAATGTGTTGCAGGTATAGTGTTGTAAAGCAGGCACAGTTTATTTTAATACTAATAACTTGCCACTTTATTCAGTAATGGATTTAATTTTAAACTATTACACTGTCAATTTTTCTCTGTTGAGCATATGAAGATCCAACGATGAACTATGCACTTTATGTTCAACAACACTGTGATTCTTCTGTACGTTGAGAAATGTCAACAATACTGCTCCAGATATTTTCTACACTTGATACCACTGTCCTGTGTAATACTGTCTGTACAGCGAAAAACTGTCAACAAGCGCTGACCTAGATAAAGCATCCTATCGGTAATACAGGTCAAGCTGACATCGACTGTATAGCTGTCCTACTGGTGTTGATGTGGTCAAACAAATGTTCTTTCAGCTGTAAACTGTGATTCTCAACACAAAACTGCGTAAGCTGGACCCAGGAATCTGGTTCGCCACTGTAAAGTTTCTTTTCTTCTTTCCACTCTGTAAAGTGTCAGTCGGTATGCTCTGTAAGGAAGAGTGGTGTGTTGTTGAGATCAGGCATGCTCCAGTCTACCCAGCTGTAAATGGGTAACTCACCCTAGTGCTGAGTTAGGGAGGGCAAAGGCTCCAGGGGAAGCAGGCCCTAAACCTGGTCACTCCAACCGACGCAGGATGGTGTATGTATGAAGTAGAAGTGTAGAGTGTGATTACCGCGAATGGTGTACTGTTCGTGTGCTGACCAATATAACCACTCATACACATGTGTCTACAAGGCACCAATGCAGACTGCTGGAATCTTTGTTTACTCAATTTATTCAGACGTACACACTGGGACATACGAGTACATCATGGTATGTTGACATATCAATTTGTAGGTATACATAGCAGATCTGAAGTCATGACACATTCGGAAATAATGGGCAGTACATCAAAAGTTCAATGTCATGATACATTATGGCTGCATCCCCCTATCTGACTAAACGCGTCAGTGAAGGCAGATCGGTAAATAACTAAAGTTACTTGACGTCCATAGTTTGTAGTATATATTATGAAACCACGAAGGGGGGGTTTCTAGCAAGATTGAGATCTCCCTGTCACTGTCCGATAATAGGATAAATAATCTGTTCTCTTGGCAGTGATCAAAACATATGATGACCGAAATCTAACATGGCTGCCTCCCTGAGTTGTCGTTCACTCATTCATAGGAAGGAGAATATAAGCCAGAGTTAATTTATAATGGGTATATAACTGATTTCATAAATGTTTCCATACAGCTCTACGGTGATCAGGTTAATTCACGTAGCCATAACCGCTGCAGGAAAGTCTGTCATCTTCGTCGATACAAAACACGACCCTAGCGATACGAAGCACAATGTTCCATCTAGGTCGAATCGACATGAGATCATCAAAATAGGGTCTGGCAATACATGGAGTCCGAATTATACATTGTACCGTACCTTAGGAGAGTCTCTAACATAAACTATAGTAGAGATACCATCTCCTTTAGAAGAAAACCACTTCATGAATTATATTTCCTTAAGAATCTACCAGCCCTTTGAAAAGTGCGTACCCGCCATTATCACGGTACATCGGAACTCATCACGACTTGTCAAGACAACTCATACTTCCGCTAGACCGGAATAACAAGAATCTAGTCCCTCCTACCCATCCAAAATATACAATATAGGACTGATTCTACTTGTACTAATAATATGTAATACATATGAATTCAGGCCATAAACACAATAAGCAAATTAATATATTTTCTGGCCCTAAAAAATAAGTACAAACGTAAGCGCAATATCCTTGCGCCGGATCAATATCCAGAACGATTACTGCTATAATCAAAAGTGTGAATCAAACATGGATTCTCTCGCTTTTACCATAGACAGCATTTTCATACACAAATGAATGAATGTCTATATTTTTCCCATATTAAATAGCCATATCGATTTTTGTAATATGTGCGTCAAAATATGCACGCAACACACGGCCACAAACGTCAAGACAAGGGACAGACCACTGCGCCAGGGACGTCTGATCAGGGCAAGAACACCGTGCCTAAACGCATCGGATGCTTGCAAACAGCCTCGTAAGGAAGAGTTAGTGTCAGTGATTCTCAACCTGAGGGAGAGAGGCCCTCAACGCAAGGAACTGTTATTTTGAACGGTACTCCAGCATCTTGTCTTTTTGACACGGGCTTATCCTTTGATTGCATTGTCTCGAGGCATTTGGTCAAACCCGGTAAAGAGACAGAAGAAACCGTCAAACTATGTGGAGTTTTCAAGAGTGATGCACCCAGGACGCTTCCCATCGCACTAGGGGAAATAAACTCTGATTTTGTCAGAGGTGTTATCAAAGCGGCCATTATGGATGATCCTATCTACCCAGTTATCCTGGGATGTAGATATGTGTTTGTTGGGAGACCGAAAGAGCCGATTGTGGCAGCAGTAACCACAAGAGGGCAAACCCAGAAGGAACGGGAGCCTGCGCCAAATTTGTTATCGAAAGAACTAAAAGAGGCGCAACAAAAGGACCCTACTCTGGAGCCCTGCTTTAGAAAACTGCCCATGGCTAAGGACCCCAGACACAACGGAGACATCTTTGCTAAGATTGGCGTATTGTATCGTAGAACGGGCAAACCTCAACACGGTTATAATCAGCTCCTAGTACCGACGCAGTACAGAAGCCAGATGTTAGAAATGGGGCACTCTCTTCCCTTTAGCGGACAAATGGGACAAAACGCCACAATTCAGAGAATATCGACTCACTATTAGTGGCCAGGAATGAACATGTGATACGTGAAATCTTGCGCCCAGTGCCAACGGGTGGCACTCAAGCATTGGACACCTCCTGTAGCTATGGGGGAAACGCCAATAGTCGGAATACCATTTGAACGGGTTGTAATCGACATTTTAGGACCCCTAGAAAGAACTAAAAGAAGGCACAGGTTTATCCTGACCTTAGTAGACACATGTACTTTGTGGGCAGAAGCTATACCGCTATCATGCACGGATTTCAAGCATGTCGCAGAAGCCCTCGTGCAAAATTTTACACGGTAGGGATTTCCTCAACAAGTTTTGACGGATAACAGATCCCCATACCGTAACCTGTTAAAGGAGGAGATCGTTAAGATCTTGGGGAACAAGCACATCTACAAAGCCCCTATAATCCGGCCGGAAGTGGGATAATAGAACGTGTTAACGGAAGCCTTACCATGATGTTACGTAAGCTGGGACAAGAGAAACCTAAAGATTGGGACCTTTTCATTCCTGCAGCCTTATTTGCCTACAGGGAAGTTCTCCAGGCGTCTACAGGATTTCCACCAGCTACACCTTTATTCGGCAGACTTTTTAAGGGGCCGCTAGAAGCCTTGCTTCGGTCCCTGACAGACCAGAAGGCTGATGAGACAGTCGTCTCCACAAGCAAATATGTATCGGAGCTGAAGGAAAGATTACAACTAGGATGGGACCAAGCAACAACCAACCTTAAGAAAGCACGCGCAAAGCACGCTCAACGATATAATAAATCAGCGAAAGAGAGAGAACTTCAACCAGGGGAGAAAGTTTTGCTGTTACTTTCAGCCGGAAACAACAAACTTCGCATCGGATGACAAGGGCCGTTTACCGTCCTTAAAAAGATTTCCCGCACTAACTACAAGATCTCTATTAAAGGAAAGGAGAAGGTCTATCACGTATATCTGCTAAAGAAATACTTGGAAAGACTGGTGCCGTCCTCCGAACATCTCTTTGCGGTCGCCATAGTGACGGAAGATGAGAAAGATGATGATAGTTGCAGGGAGTACCCATTGCAACAAACGGAATCTTTCAACGATGTCAAATTCGGCGAAAATCTCTCGGAAGCACAACAGACATAAACCAGGGCGCTACTGGGACAGTACACTGCAGTCTTAACAGATGTACCTGTTTGAACAAATCTCATAGAATTCGATATGAAATTGACGAACGAGACCCCTGTTCGAACCAGAGTCTACCCCATTCCGTACGCTAATTCTGATGCACTACGCGGAGAGATAGACAAGCTATGTCAAGCATAAATTATCAGTGGGTTTACCTCTCCTTGGGCCTAAATAATGTGCAAGAGCTAAGAGGAGTGGCGTCACAACGAACAACCTGGAGAGCACTGGTTTCTGCCTTATGCGCCGTGTTTGGTGCTTAAAGAATTTATTATTATTATTACCTCTCCTTACAGTTCGAGTGTAGTACTGTTATAGAGGCCCAACAAGGACGTTCGGCTGCGCATAGATTACCGTTTACTTAACACAGTAACAGAATTCCAGCCTGAACCTCTACAGCGCTTCTGGGCTGTTCACTAAGCTTAGCAAGGCAACAATTTTCTCAAAGATTGACTTGAGTAAAGGTTACTACCAAATACCAGTCAAGGAGGAAGTCAAGCCTATGTTAGCTTTTAGCACCAGTGAAGGACACTACACTTTCAACGTAATGCCGTTCGGATTGCACAACGCACCAGGAGTCTTCACCAGAATGATGAGGAAGCTATTAGAACGCTTGCAAAGTCCCCATATCCATAATTTCATGGATGACATATTAATTGCATCGGAAAACTATGATGAACATATTGCTACGGTTGCTATGCTCTTCAGGAGACTACAGGAAACTGGTCTCATAGCCAGACCTAGCAAATGTATCATCGGATTTCAAAAGCTAGACTTCCTGGGGCATACCATTTCTCAAGGCTGCATGTGGCCAGTTACCAAGAACATTGAGAAAATAGTTGCAGCAAAAAGACCCCGAACGAAGAAAGACACCCGTTCTTTTCTATCACTGTGTGCTTACTATCAGAAATGTATCAAGAATTTCAACGGGCTAACGGCACCCCTTACGGACATTACCAAAAAAGAGCGACCGGACAAAGTTATTTAGGATTCAACTTGCGAACACGCTTACGTTACACTAAAGACGCAGCTGTCCGAATACCCCATTTTACGGTTACCCGATCTTAGAAACCCTTTTATATTGCGGGTCGACGCATCGGGTCAAGGCATTGGGCCAACACTATTCCAAGCAGATGACACCGATCCGAACCTGTTATTTCCCGTTGCGTATGGCAGCCGTAAACTGAACACTGCAGAACGGAACTATTCCACAGTTGAAAGAGAGTGTCTAGCACTTGTTCATGGCATGAGAAGACACCATGAATATCTTTACGGAATATCATTCACGGTGCAAACGGACCACTCTCCTCTAGCTTTTCTTGGTGCGAATAAGGAATTTAACGCAAGGATCATGCGCTGGGCCTTGCTATTAAGCGTGTACTCCTTCAAAGTGGAATACATTCTGGGAAAACAGAACGTGGGAGCAGAATTTATGAGTAGGAATTGGAGCACAGAAGAGGAGGATGAAATTGAACACAACAATCACCCAGAAGCTACAAATCAAAGCAGATTCATTGTCATATAAGAAACATGAAAAATGGTTTCGTGTCTTCAAGCGGGGACGACTGTGACAGATGAAAATTGAAGCTACACTTTAATCTCACCGGTATCTCTCATTTTGTTGAAATCAAAATCGCCAACGTGGGTTCCACGTGCTTCCCTAATTAGCATGTCCAGGTGAGCGCGCTGTAAGCCATGTCATTCGCCCTCTGTCTTAATTTTAATTTAGCCACGCCTACGGTCTTCTCTCACGAGCCATTATAATTAGCAATCTCTGGATCTCTTACTGTCATTCCTTCAAAGAGGCGGGCCAGAGGCGGCACCGGCGGTCAGTTATCGACGTCTTTTGTAGTCACTAAGAGAGAGCGAGTTCTGTAACACCCCTGATTAACACCAGAACGAGAACCGTCTACGCGGGGAAGACATGTCTGCAGGAATTGCGGAGCCTGGCGGCGAAGTTGTGAAAAATTGCTTTGATTCACGGTTCGACCGCAAAAGTTCCCGAGAATCAGGCAGAGATGAAAAATCTCTTATGTAGCTAACGATTTCTTTTCATTTTATATATATATATATATCTATATCTATCTATATCTATCTATATATATCTATATATATATATATATATATATATATATATATATATATATATATATATATATATATATATATATATAGATAGATAGATATAGATAGATATAGATAGATATAGATATATAGATATATATAGATATAGATATAGATAGATAGGCATCTCTTAAAAATTCAGTTATCAATAGCGCCAGAGATTTGAAGAAAGTACCTAGCTCATATATGAGAGCCAACCAAGAATTTTGGATTTCTTTTATACGTTGGAGATTAATTCATTCTTTGTGCTGCGGTAATTATATATTAGAGTTTTGAGTGATTTAATCGTTAAAGTTTTTTCATTATATTTCACTGGGATTTTGTGTTAAGCTGAATAACGTATTAAATAAACTTATAGCTAAATTTTCTCCAGCCGTAAACTTAATTTAATTTCTTGCTATTCTCCAGTAGGAGAGGCTTAAAATATTATAAGACGCTAGACGATCGATAATTTGTTTGATACAATTTATTTCTATTTTCATCATGCGTAAATTTTAAGTGACTAGTGTTCATAACTCGTGGTTTTTTATATATATATAGATAATTAGATACCGGAGTGATTTACAGGTCTTACCTAAAACGCGGGTGTTAGAATATAATTTTAGTTTGATTACCGCTAAAAAGTAAGTAGAAGCCAAACTGGCAACCCGTAGTAGATAGCAAATAGCGTAACAAAATGACACAAAAAGTTCTTAATACAGTGGTCGGCAACTAAAAAGTGTGTTTTTTAGTGCCAAACTGGCAATATAGATAGATTAGCAGCCTCTTTCGATATAAGGTTACAAAAAGGTCTTACTAAAACGAGGGTGTATAGAAAAACGGACTTGTTTTGAGGTAGTGAAGGCGATTGACCACGAAAAATGGAACTGGGTACCTCACTGAAGCTCAAAAATGGAACTGGTCACTGAAGCTCATTAAAATTAGACCTAGTATAGTGAAGCCTGTTACATTTTACTCCTCTACGGCATTATCTTCAATGAGACAACCTTTACTTTCTGACATCTATTCAATTTGTCTTGTGGATATATCAAACAACTTAGTTTTTTTTTGGTTAGTTTTAGTGTCATCATCATCAACATCCTCATCATCTTCCTCTGCATAATCATCATCCTCATCCTCATGATCATCATCATTGATCATCATCATCATCATCATCATCATCATCATCATCATCATCATCATCATCATCATCATCATCATCATCATCATCATCATAATCCTCATCATCATTATCATCATCATCCTCATCATATCATTATATCATCCTCATCATTAAACATCATCATCATTAATCAACACTGTCATAATCCTCATCATAATTATCATCATCATCATCGTCGTCATCATTATCATGATCACACTGGCTAACAAAAAAAAATTTTTTTTTTCTTTCTCTAACATTTCTATGTTTTTCTGGTCAATTTTAATGCGCTGTTTTTAAATCTGCAAACCGTTTTTCTCTATCAGGTCGGGATCTCTAGAAATACGCGATTGAAGTTTTTTAACAACACATACAGTATTACATCATTTGTACAAGAAGTATAACAGTTATGTAGGCTTGAATTTCTTTGCAGTCGACTTTCGTCGGTGAATGGCATGTGGTACATCGCGATGAAGCATCCAACAATAATCGGCAAGCATGGTCACACTCCACCGTCCTTAATAACGTGACTCCATTACGGCGATATCTTGATGGAATCGTTCTCCATGTTCATCGCTGACTTCGCCAAGGTTGTCAGGGAAAAAGTCAAGATGCGAATCGAGCAAATGGATTTTGAGGGACATGTTACAGCCCATAATTCTGTATGCATCTATGCACTGCTTAACAATATGCACATAGTCGACAGATTTGTGATTTCCCAGAAAGCTATCGACGATCGATTTGAATGCCATCCATGCGCGAAGTTCACTACCATGTAACAAGTTCTCGAATTGTTTGTCTGCAATAACTTTCCTAATCTGAGGTCCTACAAAGATACCTTCCTTTATCTTTGCATCGCTAATTTGCGGAAACTTTTCTCGAAGATAAGTGAAAGCTTTGCTCGTTTTATCTAACGCTTTTACGAAATTCTTCATGAGCCCCAACTTTATATGTAACGGTCGTAAAATGATGCTGTCTTTGTTAACTAATGGCTCGTGTATTACATTTTTATGCCCGAGCTGCATACGATCCCTGATAGGCCACACCTTTCTTGCATAATGTTCCTGTCTGTTGCGGCTGTCCCATTCACATAGGAAGCAACAAAATTTAGTATACCCAGTCTGCATGCCCGTGAGAATTGCAATGACCTTTAGGTCTCCACAAATCCGCCATTGGTATTCATTGTACTTTATTTTTGCCAAAAGTATAGCCATATTGTCATAAGTTTCTTTCGTATGAACAGAGTAGGCAACTGGAATTGATGAAAATAAATTTCCATTATGCAATAACACGGCTTTTAGACTAGTCTTGGAAGAGTCGATGAAAAGTCGCCATTCGTTGACTATGTGCTCATGACCGAGGTGCACCATTAGACCTTTTACATCTTTGCAATAGCAAATGTCATCATCCATCTCAAAGTATTGAACAAGTTCTCTGTGTCTATGACGAAATTTAGATATCGGAGTATTGGGCGCTAAAAGATTCCATTCTTTGAGTCGCGAACCGAGTAATTCCGCTTGTCCTTTGGTGAGAGCGAGATCACGTATTAGATCTGAAAGTTCTGAATATTTAATTAAGTGAACACCATCATTCACCGGTATATAATCCGAGTCAGAATTAGTTTCTAAAGCAGGTAAACTATCACTTTCTGATGTTCATTCACGTCCAACGGATATTGTTCTGGTGGAACTGGGATCGGACACGTGATTGGATCATGAGGCACTGGTTTCGAAACCGATTCAATATTTGGATAAACCACAGACTTTCTAGTTTTAAAAGTGAAACCATAGATATTTGTCAAGCAGAAGTAACAATCAGTAGCGTGATTTATCGGTTCACGCCATATTACTGGCACTCCAAAAGGCATCGACTTATGCTTCGGCGATTTTCGTAACCAACCTGCCAATGTATTTGCACAAGTCGAACAAACTGCATTTGGCATCCAAGATTTATTTGCATCATCAACTTTCGAATCGAAATAAAGTTCATATGCTTTCTTTAGCAATGTTGTAAAGTTTTTCTGGTGAACACGATCGGTAAAATATCCGCACACGTAACAGAACAGATCAGCCGAATTTCTACAACTTCTAGAAGCCATATTTCACTCAGAATTATTTCAAAATACAGTAACTATTTGAAATATAATGTAACATATGTCATGCATCTTTTAGCAGTATAAAAAGTAGAATTATTTTGCATTTTATTAATTTTTAAAAAGTTATATAGTAAAAATGAAACGGAGCAAATAACGGTTTCCCAAAAATATATTTATTCACAAATATCTTAAGAACCTGACGTGATAGAGATAAACGGATTTCAAATTTGAAATCAGCGCAAGAAACTGACCTAAGAACACTTATTCTTATACAAGAAAGAAAAATGTTGTTTGTCAGTGTCATCATCAATAATCATCAGCATCATTAATCATCATTATCATAATCCTCAACATTATCATGATCATCATCCTCATCTTCATTATCATCATCATCATCTTCATCATATCATTATTATCATCATCATTATCATCATATCATCATTATCATCCTTATCATAAATCATCAATAATAATCCTCGACTTCATAATCCCCCTCACAATCCTCATCATAATTTTCATCATCATCATCCTCATCAAATCATCATTAGAATCCACATCATTAATCATCATCATCATTAATCAGCATCATCACCCTCATAATAATTATCATCCTCATCATCCGCATCCTCATCATCATTATTATCATCTTCATCATAATCCTATTCATACGTATCATCATTATCCTCATCTTCAATATCACCATCATCATCCCCACCATATCATTATTATCATCATCATCCTCATCAAATCATCATTATTATCATCCTCTTCATTAATCATCATCATCATTTAATCATCATCGTCATAATCCTCATCATCGTTGTCATAATCCTCATCATCGTTGTCATAATCCTCATCATCATTACCGTCACCATCCTCATCATTATCATTGTAGTGACTTCTAAATACAATATCTAAATTAGTATATAACAATATAGGGCATAAAGGCAAAGATAAGAAAGTACAAAAGAATTTTCTGCTAGAACGGTTGGTATCGCCTACGCCTTCAGATTATTATTTGCTAACAAATAGCTGAACAAAACGGTACCCAGTTTTTCAAATTCGTCCTTGACATAAACAACCACTTTTCCTAGTTCTAAGAAAATATTTGCCTAAAATGCATTGTAGAACGAGGAGGGGAAAGGATAGATGAAATGCTAATTCGTTTCGCATTGAGTTTAAACTAAAACCACCCATAGCACAGGGGCAAGCCTTGCCTTAGGGGTTTCCCCAAATACAATGAAAAAGTTAGAATTGTGGACACCTCGGTCATGTAAACATGTTAAGCTCTTATTATGAATGACCTAAGCTCTCGTAATTATCTCGTAAGTACATGAGAAAAGAAGTGAACAGTAGGTAGTTTAAAAATAAACAACCAACATAGAAAAAAAGATAGAAGTTTTGAACCAAAACACATAGCCCCTTAAAAATTGTATATTCGTGTACCTGAAGACTTGCTGATCAAGAATATGTTATTAGTTATATAAATAGTCCCTTAACTAATTAAATATTGATAAAACAATACATAGAGATCAGAGATACTGTCAGGTCAAGTCATATCTGCTTAGATTGGATCGCATATTTTTTGGGAACAAAGTAGGTGACAGATAGGCTAGGATAGTACAGTGAATCTGATTGGGTGGCATTTGAAGTGAGACTAAATATTATTGGCTGACCTTTGAATAAACATAAATAACCTAGTAACGTAGGAAAAGTTTGAATGATATTTTTTGAAAAGACTGTTTACACTGTAAAATTAATAGAGATTGGCTAACCGAATCGATATTGTCAGAATAAGCGTTAAGGGGGACGCCATTTCTATAAAATTTTCAACAGTGATAGATGAGAGCAGGCTGTGCTTTAAAATACAAGTTCTAAGCAGCCTGGGCAATAAAACAGATCGAAACTGTGTCAGTAATCGTCTCTGTGTATATTTCATTGAAAATTGTGGTAAGATTGACATTTATTAACCTGTATTTTATATAAAAATTGAATGTGAAATAATAATATATGTCTAGACATGAGTGGGTCTATAGCGAACATGAGGCAAAGCCAAAAGATTGATCCACCATGTGATAGACTGTCAGAGAGGTGTAAAACTACAAGAATATGTATGATTGTCATAAAGGAGCATAACACCTATCCTATTATATGGAAGAGATTACAGCTGGAATAGCAGTGGCGTTGTAACTATTAGGGAAAGGAATACTGGTGTACATTGTCACATCAAAAGAAAATGGTGGCATAGGTTTGTATAAGGATATGATCCTTTTGTTTGTTTGTAATGTACATGTCCTTAACTGTGGACTATTAGTGTATGCTAGATATTACGAAGGATGCATACCTTCACATTTCAGAGGACCTGGGTACTGACGTTAATGTGGTACCAAACGCTTGAAAACTGATTGATTCAGGGCTCTGCCTGTTTACTGCGAGCCCATGCTAGTGGCCATTGCCTATCAAACAGAGAACAGATTGTCAAGCGGAGGAAAGGTTCAACCTATATTCTACGGCCAAGTTAAGTTCTCGTTCGGCACCTGAAAGCTCAACTACAGAACTTTAAACGAACTATGTAATGACAGTGAATAAAACTGGGACAAATATTTAATAGTTCCACAAGTGACAAAATAGAAACAAACAATTTTGAAAGGATATAATTAAAAACAACTACCTAGTGGTACCACCTTAAAGTAGGAGAACACTACAGACGTATATTAGAAAAATATTATATATATGGACAAACGATCTGATGTAAATGATTATTTTGATTTCACTTTTAAATTGTCAGTCCTGATTACAAATAAATTTGAATCAGGATAATAAAACTGTAAAAATCTTATTTACACAAAATTCAACCACAGTCTTAAATAAGATAGCCTTTTAGAGTGTCGTTTGTATGTTATTGTGGTAGTACTGTGTGCTGTTGTGAATAATAAACTATTTGTTTATATGTCTGTTGATTATTGTGCATCACACTCTACATTCATAACCCTAGACACAATACGAAGTCATTTAATATACTAATATAAATACATTTTGAATGAGATAAAAAGGTGGTAGTGGAAAAGTACCCTGAAAAGTTCACAATATTATTGGGTATATTCAGGGACCTTCATAGCTAATCTCATTTAATACAAATATAATAATACCTACAACAATTCATAACATCAAATCCACCACAATCATCATCATCATTAATCATCATCATCATAATCCCAATCATCATCATCCTCATTATCATTATCACCATCATCATCATATCGTTATCATCATCATCCTCATCATTAATCATCATCATAATCATCATCATCATTATCATCGTAATAATGCCCATCATCATTATCATCATCATCCTCATTAAATCATTATCATCTTCGTCAATAATCATCATCATCATCAATCATCATTATAATAATCCTTACCCTCATTAGCATTATCCTCATCTTCATCAAATCATCATCATCATTATCATCCTCATAATTGATCATCATCGTCATTATAATAATCATCATCACTATCATCCTTTTCATTGATCATCATAATCATTAATTATCATCATCATAATCATAATTATCATCATTATCCTCATCATATCATCATCATCATAATCATCAAAATCATCTTAGTAATAATGCACGGAACCACCACTTCATCTAGCCTACTTGTAGTAAGCCTTCACCAAACATTCACATACTCTTAAATTCTCCAGATCTAAAGGTCTTTTATATTTGGACACGCGCCCTAATATAACCGGCTATGTTGAACGGGACGCGCCTCGCCTAAACGAGGCAAAATTTTATTTAAAAAAAAACATACTCTTGTAGTGGTGATTGTTGTAGACATCTGTTCTACATGATAAGGTTGTCAGCCCCATGCTCAACCCATATTAGACACCTTCTACGACATATATCAGCCCAATGTTCAACCCATATTAGACACCTTCTACCACATATATCAGCATAAGCAGTTATTAAAACCCGGTAGCCACAAGGCAAAGGTAGCTAGCTATAAAGGGATTTTGTAACTCCAGCTCATTAATTTTGACCTAGTATGGCGAAGTCTCTAACACTTCACTCTCCTACGGCAGCGTCTGCTATGGGAATACCTTTATCGTAACGTAGTTCCTGCAGGCTTGGGTGACGACGATCCATCAAGGTTTTGGCACGGGGTAGTGGTCAAACCTAGGTGCCGACCACTGTTAAAACTGTTGAATATTATCGAGAATCGATATTTGTACCGAACAGTTATCGATTACGTCTGACTTCTAGGCACTTGATAATGTTAATCTCCACATCACTTTGGGTAAATCCGCGTGCAAGTTCAGGGGACCTGTTCTGATGATCAGATCACCTCTGTGTAGTTTCCAAGTATCATTATTTTTGAAAAAACACTAACAATGGGTCAAACATATAACAGGTTAAATAAATAATACACAAAGGTATGTTTCAGGTACTCGTGAGGAATAATTACACTGGCTAACAAACAAAAAAATTTTTTTCTTTCTCTAACATTTCTATGTTTTTCTGGTCAATTTTAATGCGCTGTTTTTAAATCTGCAAACTGTTTTTCTCTATCAGGTCGGGATCTCTAGAAATACGCAATTGAAATTTTTTAACAACGCATACAGTATTACATCATTCGTACAAGAAGTATAACAGTTATGTAGGCTTGAATTTCTTTGCAATCGACTTTCGTCGGTGAATGGCATGTGGTACATCGCGATGAAGCATCCAACAATAATCGGCAAGCATGGTCACACTCCACCGTCCTTGATAACGTGACTCCATTACGGCGATATCTTGATGGAATCGTTCTCCATGTTCATCGCTGACTTCGCCAAGGTTGTCAGGGAAAAAGTCAAGATGCGAATCGAGCAAATGGATTTTGAGGGACATGTTACAGCCCATAATTATGTATGCATCTATGCACTGCTTAACAATATGCACATAGTCGACAGATTTGTGATTTCCCAAAAAGTTATCGACGATCGATTTGAATGCCATCCATGTGCGAAGTTCACTACCATGTAACAAGTTCTCGAATTGTTTGTCTGCAATAACTTTCCTAATCTGAGGTCCTACAAAGATACCTTCCTTTATCTTTGCATCGCTAACTTGCGGAAACTTTTCTCGAAGATAAGTGAAAGCTTTGCTCGTTTTATCTAACGCTTTTACGAAATTCTTCATGAGCCCCAACTTTATATGTAACGGTGGTATAATGATGCTGTCTTTGTTAACTAATGGCTCGTGTATTACATTTTTATGCCTGAGCTGCATACAATCTCTGATAGGCCACACCTTTCTTGCATAATGTTCCTGTCTGTTGCGGCTGTCCCATTCACATAGGAAGCAACAAAATTTAGTATACCCAGTCTGCATGCCCGTGAGAATTGCAATGACCTTTAGGTCTCCACAAATCCGCCATTGGTAGTCATTGTACTTTTATTTTGCCAAAAGTAAAGCCATATTGTCATAAGTTTCTTTCATATGAACAGAGTAGGCGACTGGAATTGATGAAAATAAATTTCCGTTATGCACTAACATGGCTTTTAGACTAGTCTTGGAAGAGTCGATGAAAAGTCGCCATTCGTTGACTATGTGCTCATGACTGAGGTGCACCATTAGACCGTTTACATCTTTGCAATAGCAAATGTCATCATCCATCTCAAAGTATTGAACAAGTTCTCTGTGTCTATGACGAAATTTAGATATCGGAGTATTGGGCGCTAAAAGATTCCATTCTTTGAGTCGCGAACCGAGTAATTCCGCTTGTCCTTTGGTAAGAGCGAGATCACGTGTTAGATCTGAAAGTTCTGAATGGTTAATTAAGTGAACACCATCATTCACCGGTATATAATCCGAGTCAGAATTAGTTTCTAAAGCAGGTAAACTATCACTTTCTGATGGTTCATTCACGTCCAGCGGATATTGTTCTGGTGGAACTGGGATCGGACACGTGATTGGATCATGAGGCAATGGTTTCGAAACTGATTCAATATTTGGATAAACCACAGACTTTCTAGTTTTAAAAGTGAAACCATGGATATTTGTCAAGCAGAAGTAACAATCAGTAGCGTGATTTGTCGGTTCACGCCATATTACAGGCACTCCAAAAGGCATCGACTTATGCTTCGGCAATTTTCGTAACCAACCTGCCAATGTATTTGCACAAGTCAAACAAACTGCATTTGGCTTCCAAGATTTATTTGCATCATCAACTTTCGAATCGAAATAAAGTTCATATGCTTTCTTTAGTAATGGTGTAAAGTTTTTCTGGTGAACACGATCGGTAACATATCCGCACACGTAACAGAACAGATCAGCCGAATTTCTACAACTTCTAGAAGCCATATTTCGCTCAGAATTATTTCAAAATACAGTAACTATTTGAAAAATAGCGTAACATATGTCACGCATCTTTTAGCAGTATAATAAGTAGAATTATTTTGCATTTTATTAATTTTTAATAAGTTATATAGTAAAAATGAAACGGAGCAAATAACGGTTTCCCAAAAATATATTTATTCACAAATATCTTAAGAACCCGATGAGATAGAGATAAACGGATTTCAGATTTGAAATCAGCACAAGAAACTGACCTAAGAACACTTATTCTTATATAAGAAAGAAAAATGTTGTTTGTCAGTGTTATTTGTTTATAGAATGAGTTAGCATGAATTGGGGAGGCATTTGTTCCTTGGGCAGGTAAGGTATAACGAATAAATGAATTACACTCATTTATCACCGCGCATGTAAAGATTTCTCGCTATGGGAGTGAATCGTGACTATGCATCCTGCCAACTAGGCGCCACAAAATAGTGCTTCGTGTACATGGGTAATTAGCACGAATCCTCCGGGTAACTCACGAAGGACCTGTGTACATTCAGTTTTCGAGTTCATTCCAAAACATTAAAAGATTTCACAATTTAGTAGTAGTAGAGAACAATGAAATACAAATCGTGGGATAGACATAAAGATACAGCTAATTCATAGCTAGTGCACTGGCTTCCCAGCTCATTGGTCCATGGTTCGATGCGCAGTTGAGGGTGGATGTTTTTTAGACTGCAAACGGCTCCTGGGTCGACACAGCCCCAATTGGGTACCAGAG
Source organism: Oreohelix idahoensis (assembly GCA_024509875.1). Classification (NCBI taxonomy): domain Eukaryota; kingdom Metazoa; phylum Mollusca; class Gastropoda; order Stylommatophora; family Oreohelicidae; genus Oreohelix; species Oreohelix idahoensis. The sequence continues at coordinate 47,713 of JAMPIV010009897.1, forward strand.
CAACTTCTGGAAAGGTTAAGGCGGCCGGCGTGATGCTGACGACATCACCCCTAGTGTGCCGATGGTCGAGAAAATATGGGCCTAACACCATATTCCCAATATGCCCAGTGGGCGTGTAAACGGGTTCCCTTACCATCCCTCCTAATTCCATAGCCGATACTGCCGTTGGGGAGTGAAGTGTTTGAGACTTCACAATTCTAGGTCCAACTTCGAAAGGTTGGAAGACCAGTACTCTTCCACGCTTTTTCCTTCCCTGATTCAAGCGAAGTCAGGTGCTCATTTACAGCTGGGTAGACTGGAGCGTGTGTTTGGAATCCGGTACCTTCGCCGCGAAAGGCCATCGCTCTAACCACTCTGCCAAATCAAACGCTCTTTTTAGGATCGAACTGAACAAACAAACAAAAAAACAGTTTTTGGGAATCCACTTTTATTATTGTTACAAAATGCAATTCAAAAATGCATCATGGGCTGGCAACCTCGCCATGTAAAACACATTGTTACTAAAACACATTGTTACTAAAACACATTGTTACTAAAACACATTGTTACTAAAACACATTGTTACTAAAACACATTGTTACTAAAACTTTTGCTGCGAAAGTACATTAAAGCTTCTGGTGCAGACTTCCTGCAATAGACCCAGCTACTGTCTGGTTCTCGTCATCAGTTCCACACAGTTTCCAGTGTGCTGACGTTCGCTAAGGAGATACGGGCTGGCTTAGCTAGCAGTCCTTTTCAAGACAAGTCCTTTTCAGAGCTTTATCATGCTAAAAGATAAACACTATTAGTCAAATTCAGGACTTAGTATGTATCGATGCTGTATTTCAGTTAACAGAGTTCACTTACTTTTGAATGTCAAATTGCGCTCTGATGTAACCAACGGACTCAAGTATATGTTGAAAGAAACGTGTCTCGCCACTTACTTACTTACTTAGTCCTCTTCTACCGTGAGGTGTAGATGTTTGGAAGAGAGACCGCCATACTATCCTATCAGCTGTCTTCCTCCTGGCCTGGTTCCATTCTAGTCAGAGATTGTCTAACTTTGTCCTTCCAGCGGACTCTGGGTCGTCCTGGAGGTCTGGATCCCTAGCTCTTAGCCTCCCATAATTGCCGTGGCAGCCGATCTTCTCCCATTCTGCAGACATGGCAAAACCATATTAGTGTGTCTCGCCATAAGAAGGCAAAACTCGCAAGGAAGAAATCAGTGCCACATTAATGATCGTGTCATACCTCAGATCTACTAAACTTTAACAAAATGATCTACTTTTTCCACTGGGTCACATTAAATGTGTCTTTTTTTCCGCTACATTCTCGCGATGTCTTCACTTATTCCAAAAAATGAACTACAGTACCTCCACAAATAACCTAACACCTGTTGGTTTCCTCAAGCGATAGACACTTTTTTCCACCGTCAGTCTTTGGCGTAACCCAATCTATTATTAGTATGTGACGTCACAACAAAGAGAATAATTGACTTGATATTAGGACCTCTAAACTTTGAACTTCTTCATATAGGTATGTTTTGTTTCGACAAAATAAATATTCTATTGATATCTAAAATTGACTGACTAATTTTTAAAAATGCCAGTGTCCTGTTTAAAAAAAAAAAAAAAAATCGAGAATGTAAATAGTGTTGGGAATAACTAGACATTGGAAAGGGGTGGGGGGAGAATACAACTTCGAGAAAGCGAGGAGTTAAATAGCGTTAAGTTAAAATGATGCAAACACTTCAATAGGCGAACAATTGGGCACACAGTTTTTGTTGTACTCCAGTTTTGTTTGACAATCATGATGGTAACGATGGTAGTTATGATGATACCATGATCAATGGGATGAGGATGCTGAGGATGATGGTGATAACGATGATTATTAGGATGATTATTATAATGGTGAAGATGGTCACGATGATGAGGATGATGATCAGAATCAGGACGATGAAGATGATGATAATAATGATCATGGGGATGAGAACCATGATAATGAGAATGATAAGTGTCTTGAGAACGGTCAGGATGGCTGAACATGATTATGATGTTAACGGAGTTTTTGATGTTGATGCTGTTGTTCACTATGATGATGATGAAGACGATGTAGATTATAACAAAGATGGACATAATCATAATAACAAAAGAAACGAAGCAAATAGAAAGAAAGAGAGAAAGAAAAAAGTGAAAGGAAGAAAGAAAGAAATATTGAAAGAAAGAAAAGAAACAAACAAACAAACAAACAAACGAACAAAAAGGAAAAGCAATAAGGAAAGAGAGAAAGATAACTAAGAAATAGAGGATAAAGAAAAGAAAGAAAAGGGGGAAAAGAAATATAAAGAAACGTGTCGTGAACATTTTATATTCTATAAGCACTAAAAGTAATTTTCTAACACTATGATGAAGCAAAACTGGAAATTCCCAATAGAAATCCTCTTCCCATATTAATTACCCAAGCATGTTCTTGAGTCATCGATAAAAACATGGCACATGCGCAATGGAGGTCGTGTGAGATGTTCCTGACTTCCAACAGCCTGGTCACAAGACATCACTTCTCGTTAGCGACAGGTACACAAGACCCTTCAAGATAAAGTTCTTTCTATTCTTCTAATTTTGTTTTTCTTAAAACTCAGCGTGACATCTGGATGGGCATTAAGTGGAGACGGCAATGAAGGTAAAGGTCAAGATAGTCCCATGACAGTTATTACCGTGGGTATTACAGATTTTATCTTTCCCGTTATGATTGCATCTGAGGGGATGAGTATATTGTTTGTCTTTAAACCTGGGTTAGTAATTTTGTGGGTTTTTAAAAATAAAATGGGCGGAGAGCGTACTAGCAAAAGATGATTTTCATTTGCCTCCGCTTAACCACCATCTTGGTCTTTACTATTCAACCTAATTTTCGGTTGTAATTAGGGTGTTTAGTGCCATTTTGTCTTCAATTTCACTACTGACTATAGTCAGTAGTGAAACGTCGAAAGCTTGCCTGGTTTGGGCATGTAACTCGTCATGACTCCCTTTCGAAAACGATCCTCCAGGGAACAGTTGGAGGTAAACGGAAGAAGAGCAGGGAAAGAAAATCCTGGGCTGATAACATCAAAGAATGGGCAGGGCACGGTTTTTACACACTTGTACGCATTGCTGAGGATAGAGAGCAGTGGACGACCCTGTCTGCTGATGCTTCCACCACGGCACCCCTACGACCAATGACTGGTTACGGGTTGAGATGAGATGATGATGTCTTCAACTTTGTAGTATATTCAAGTACATATTGTCATTTACAATTGATTGTTTCTGGTGATGACAATTTATATTAGAATTTGTTGATTGCTTACTTCTTGTATTACTTCGTCGTTTTTCTTTTTCTTGTGATTAGTTAACATCGGTTTTTTTTTATGTGTTGTTTCTCTTGGTTTATGGCGAGTCTGTGTTTGGTTTATGGCGAGTCTGTGTTTGGTTTATGGCGAGTATGTGTTTGGTTTATGGCGAGTCTGTGTTTGGTTTATGGCGAGTCTGTGTTTGGTTTATGGCGAGTCTGTGTTTGGTTTATGGCGTGTCTGTGTTTGGTTTATGGCGTGTCTGTGTTTGGTTTATGGCGAGTCTGTGTTTGGTTTATGGCAAGTCTGTGTTTGGTTTATGACGTGTCTGTGTTTGGTTTATGTCGAGTCTGTTTTTGGTTTATGGCGAGTCTGTGTTTGGTTTATGGCATGTCTGTGTTTGGTTTATGGCGTGCCTGTGTTTGGTTTATGTCGAGTCTGTGTTTGGTTTATGGCATGTCTGTATTTGGTTTATGAAGACTTAGGTCTGTTCTTCTTTCTCTTCGTACCCCAGCATGATGAGTCAATTCATTGTTTGTCTTAATTCAAATGTCTGTCCTTATCTTTCTGTATATATTCGTATCTTGTGAAGCTCATATAGTCCACATTTCTGTCTTAAGACCGTCGTCTGTCCTTATCTTATCTTTCTGTTATATCCGTATCTTGTGAAGTTCATACAGTCCACATTTCTGTCTTAAGACCATGGTCTGGCTTTATCGTAAATTTCTGTTATATCCGTATCTTGTGAAGCTAATACAGTCCACATTTCTGTCTTAAGACCGTGGTATGTCTTTATCTTAAATTTCTGTTATATCCGTATCTTGTGAAGCTCATACAATCCACATTTCTGTCTTAAGGACATGGTATGTCCTTATCTTATCTTTCTCATTATATCCATATCTTGCGAAGCTCATTCGATTCACATTTCAGTCTTAAGACAGTGGTCTGTCCTTATCTTATCTTTCTGTTTATGCTCCAGCCGTATGTAGTTTAGCCCATTCGTTGTCTTTCGCTCAGCGTCTGTCATTATGTCTCTTTATGACCCAACATGTGGCCAAATGTTGGTCGTATCTGTCACTTTATACTCTACCTGCGGAGATCAGGCCTATGGTTTGCCTTAAGTTGAACATCTGTCATTATCTGTCTTTTTATTCCCCTGCCTATATCCAATGTTTGTTCTTATCCTTCTCTTTATGCCTGTTATGATTAAAATTCATAACGATTGTGTCGATATCATTAGGTAGCTCGACAAGGCTCCTTGTTTGTTTATTTTATACGGAGTAATTTATTAATACAGGAAGTTACGTCATGCCTCTATGGTGATTTTGGCAGACGTGAAACTAAGAACGCAGAAGTGCAGAGATCGTCTGCAGGGCTTCTACGATTGTGTGTCATGGCAAGTGGACGCATGTGTTTGAGCTCCTGAAAATATATTATTAGTGTACATCCCTATGTTATTCCATCACTAGAACATCAATATCTTCTGTGAGGTTTATCTAGTATCTTCATTTAAAGGGAGCATGGATTCTCAATGTCGAGTATCCATGGATATTAATAAATAATGTTGAAACTGAAAAGACAGCGTTCTAGATATGAACAGACTGTACCGAGTTTTATCGACGACTGCATCTAATATGCCATTTGCATGTTGAAATCAAATGTATCTCAATTTGGAGCATCGTGAATAAATATGTATACTGTCCAAGTCGTCCATTGTGGCTCAAGTAAGGTTGTTTGATGTCGGCTGGTTGCTGGGTCTGATGTGTTTGCTACCCTAGACGTGAACTTGTCCTACAGGAACCATCCTGTCATATAATATTAACATTATCAGAAAACAGACACGCAACAATGCCCTTGCCTGTGGCCAAGGCGTGTTTTTTTTCCTTTCCATTTGTGCCTCTGCCTGGGAATTTCACCCCATTGCTTGTCTTATGGCCAGCGCTATTCCTTATCTGACTCTTTAAACCCCCGCCTGTGGCCAGAATGTGTTCTTATTGTCTCTTTATGACTGTACCTGAGGAGATAGGCTGCATGATTTGCCTTAAGCCGAACATCTGTTTTTATCTATTTCTTTGTGCCCCTGCTTGAGGAGTCAGTCAAGATCTGTCCTTATACTTACCTTTCATATGCTGCCTGAGGAGAGCAGCCTATTTTTATACTAAAACTAAGGTCTCTTTCTCGTTATGTCCCTGCATGAGGTGTTCAAAGAATTGTTTTGTCTTAAGACCAAGGTCTGTCTATATCTTTCTCTTTATGCCCATATATATTAGGAGGTCACGCCATTGTGTCTCTACTTATTTTTCTTTTTATGCCATTGCCTCTTAAATTTATTTTAATCTTATCGTTTATCGTAAGACCAAGGGATTTTTCTAATCTTTCTCATTATGGCTCTACCAGAGGAGTTGACTCCATTATGTCTGTCGTTATCTTTCTCTTTATGTCCCAGCCTATGAAGTTTATTTCCGTCTATTGTTTGTCGTCAGACCGAGGTCTGTTTATTATCTTTCTCTTTATGAAACATAAAGTTCACTCCGTTATGTCTGTCCTTATCTGTCTCTTTGCACCTCTACCCGAGTTCACTCTATTAAGTCTGTTCTTATCTGTCTCTTTGAAGCGCCACCAGAGGAGTTCACTCCATTATGTCTGTTCTTGTCTTTCTCTTTAAGGCTCTACCAGGAGTTCACTCCATTATGTCTGTCATTATATTCCTCTTTATGCCCCAGCTTATGAAGTTTATTTCCGTCTATTGCTTGTCGTAAGACCGAGATTTGTTTCTTATCTTTCCTTTTTATGCCTCTACCTGAGTTCATTCCATTATGTCTGTCCTGATCTAACTCTTTACTCCTAGGCCTATGGAGCTAATTCAGTCCCTTCGCCTCGCTGCAAGAGTGAATCGTGAAAAGATACACAGCCAATTCGAACATAAAAATAGGATACATATTTATCGTTTTTAATGCGTAAAACAAACGCGTACGTGAAAAAATAAATGTAGCGTTTGTGACAACCCACACGTACTTGGGATTAAACCTTGCCCCATCTCCGTTATAGGTGACCTATAGCTTCAAGTCCTGTTTATGCACTAAGACAAAAATAATCTGACCTCATCGTGAAATAGATAATTCCTATAATATTGTGTAATCCAATCAGATCTTGGCATAGCCAGAGATCAAAGGTCGAAGTGCTGAGGAGTGTCAAATATGGAGATATGGTGAAGGTAACGAACGCAGGCGTTTAGAGATCAATTATTGAGATTATCAGTTCTTATTGTGCCACGTGTTACTGTAACGTTTTAACACGGTTTATTTCAATATGTCGATGTCTCATTCCCTCTCTTAATCTTAACATCGACATGCATCCCGTTGACCTCTCTTCTCCACCTCCAGATTTACAGTGATAACCCAGGTGCACACTTTTACCTGATTTTAAAGGTGTGTCATTATCATAAAATTGTGAAGTTTATTAAATTCTGTGCTAGATCAATGTTGGATGCTTATATATAATTCCTTAATTCTGTCGGTTCCCTAAGGAGCTGTCACGGGATCTCTCACCTTACTCTGCAGTGGTCAACAATGGCCAAACTTCAGAGTATCTACTAAGAGTCTTCAAACGTATCTAGCTCAAGATTACTTTTGGCAGAGATGTGAAATGGATAATGGTGCTTCGATTCTAGGGAGCGTCAAAGGAATTTAAGAAAATAAGTACTACGGCTGATATGATCTAAGCCGTGTAAACTTTCTATATTTCCAGATATCAGATCTAGTTGATGCCCAGTGCTTGACTTTGGATGTCTCCATGATACCTTATACTGAGGTTTTGTCTGAAAGTAGGTGTTGGTCACGCAGAGGTCATGATGGACATATAACTCCAATAACCGTTGTCCATTTCCATTCATCTTGCCAATACCAAATCTGCCCAGACATGAAGGTCATGAAACATTATCAGCACCCAGTCTCGCGTTAAAGTCACCAAGGATCTTGGTGATCTTGCCTAAGTGTGCGTTTGATGACTGCTGCTAGATTCTCGTAGAACTCGTCTTTAGCTTCTGATGCAGAGTACAGAGTAGGAGCATACACACGGACAAAGGAGATGGGACCTGTGCTAGTTTGCAGGCGGAGCGGTGACAGGCGTTCTGATCCATTCTCACCTGATTCAGCCATTTTATTTAGCGATTTTTGGACCTCAAAACCTACTCCGTGTTCTCTAATTTTATTGAGGTCTTTTCTTTGCCAATGAAATGTGTAGTCCTTCTCGCTCACCATTCCAGAGCCTGCCAGGCACGTTTCCTGAAGTGCAGCTATATCCACCCGAAGTCGTTTGAGTTCGTCATTGATTACGGCTATCTTCCTGATATCGTTTATGTCCTGTAGGTTTTCGGATAGTCCAGTCAACATGGTCCGGACGTTCCAGCATCCCAATCTGATAGTTTGTTTATTTCTATTACTTCTTGTTTTGTGATAATTGCATGGTGCAAAATTTTATGTCCACAGTTCGTGTTTGACCCTGATCCCCATGCACCCAATGGAGAAAGCAGACAGTGGCGGGATAACACTTAATTGTCTGAGGGCTGCCCAGCTTGAAGCGGACGGTAGCTGTGCAGTGAGATCCTAGAACCTCTCCCACTGTTGGAAGTAGCCCCTGGTGCCATGCCCTACACCAATTGGGCAAAATGCTTATAACCGGTTACTGCCACTTCCCGTGTTTTTCCGACACTTATAGGGTGAAGCTGGAGTGTCCTCTCCAGGGCTCGAGCTTGGGCACAGTTATATGGAGATTAAGCTGTTGCCCATGCAGCATGTTCCCCTTCTCCACGCAGCTGGTAGATCCAAACGAACGGCAGTAGCCGATACAGTTTGGTACCAGCCACGTCACAGGAATTGCCAGAATAATGTTTCATATCCATCCTCATCTCTGTCTTAACTCGATCTTGCTCCACTCTCTCACCCCCTATCACTTTTCTCAATCTCACCATAATCTCTTTTCACTCTCACATACCTCTCTTCTTCCCTTGACTCTTATCTATGTTCTCATGTTTCACCCCTCCTTTCTTCTCTCTCTCCTTTATCAATAGCTCTATGCAACGTTTTCCCTGGTGCCCTTGTCGACGTCTCCAGGGCACAAGTTCAGGCATAGTTATGCGCAGATCAAGCTGTTAGCCATGCAGCATGTTTCCCTTCTACACGTAGCTGGTAGGTCCATAGGGACCCTAGTCATTGATACAGTTTGGTACTAATCACGTATCATGAGTTGCCAGAATAATGTTGAATCATCATTAGACTGTCTTAGGTACTCGGACTCCGGATTTATCTTCAGGGCTTACTCCCGAAACCTTTCCCACAAACGAATAGTCTCGCAAGGCAGCGTTGGTTTGCATTCAGAGTTTTACCTTCTCTTAGATAGTCTACCACCAAGGATCACGAGCCCTATCTATCTGAAGCTGCTGGTTTTAAAGCGCCAGTGACTCGCCTTCGCCCCTTCTCCCATCAATGGAAACAGTTCCGCCGGGTTCAAATTGAGCCACACATGAAGACCGGGAGCTGGGCTTGGTTGTCACAGGTTATTTGAGGCGCGTGCCATATAAGCATTTATCTGCAGTGAGAGCATATCTTCACTGCAACTCCCGGCTATAAAATCTTTGGAACCACTGGCAAATATCAATGAAATAAGAGAGAAACAAATACCATCCTGAGTATTGGGTTTCCTGACAAGAAATTCAGGAGTCTTCCCACCCCCTCCCCCCTCATTCCACCACCCCATCTACCTCAGAACTTTACCCTCCCTGAGCATTAATGTTAATCTCAGTGAGCAGTAAACACCCATTGCATTTATATAAAACATGTTTATATCAAACATATGCACTGGTTGGAAAAGTTAATATAATAATTAAGTACATTATTTCTGTCATCATTAACTCCCTACTCCATATGGAACTTAGGACTACCTCTGCTTTTGGTTCTGTATGAGAAACCCGCATGAAGAAATCACAGTTCTTGCAGTGGTGGTTCATGAAACCATCGTTCTATATGCTGAGGTTGCCAGCCTCGTATGATTTGGACATCCACTAGTAATTTTTAGTTGTTAATAATGCAAAATATACCATTATGAAATATACAACTAACCCCTAATACTTGGGCAATATACACAGATTTCTGGCTCAGAGAAATAGTTTCGGCAACTTGATTAAGATAACTCTTACACGTGGTCTGGGGTATTACTTTGCAATAGATTCCCACTGTGACTTAGTGTTCAGGTTCCTAGGATTCCCGGCTTTCCGTATTAATAACGGCAGACTTTTGTTACGGTGTAAGTCCACAAGATGCTCAAACTTCTTGACGAGTTGAATTATCAGTGTCGTAGACTCAGAATGTGCTGGTTTATAAGCACACGGATCCACATTGCTACTATATGACAAGGCTCCAATCAGAAATGTTGTTTTTTAACATCTCAAATACCAAACCAATAGCATTCAACTTGTGTATTTTGATAGGTGTATACTCTCACTACCCTCTCTTGGAAAATTCCCGCGTGACACATAAAAAATTGATTTTTCACAAGTCACTCCCATATAAGGTATTTTCTCTTCCGTTGGTATTGATCATGTCTACTTTCACGACTTCATAGATCTATCACTGATAATATCTTTCAAGATTTACAACTTATTGTAACTATTGCCTACAACAAGTCTGCCCGAATATGATTATATCATTTACTTGCTCCAAATCCCATGAGTTATCTTAAGTGCTTGTCTATAATCTATCACCAGATTGATATTGTCCGGCACCGTCCTGTGCAAGCAAACAACGATGAAGCCACAAACCGGCCAGACAAAAAATATTATCAGTGATAAGACAACTGACCGTGGCCATCCCAGCATTGTTTACGTATTAATCTGGCGCTCCCATTCATTGTCTGGTCAGAAATGTGTTACACACTAGTAAACCACATTTCACTCAACAGATCCAGGTGTCAATATGGATTCAAACGAAAGTCAGTGATTACAACCATCAGTTAAGATGGCCGATGAAGCCCAGACATGACAAGAATTGAAGGAAGCAGCTGTAAACAAAATATATCGCCATTGATTGTACACAAAATGAGAGGTAGATCAATAATGTCGGGAAAAAGAGGAACGCGAGGAAAAGAGAACGGACAATTCTGTGACAGAAGAAAAGGCCTTTAACAAACGTTTGCCGAATTCTCCTGTCGCGCATCATCAGCTCCGGGTCTTTTCATGTTTTTCTCATCATTTTCATTTCTGTCTCCAGTTCTAGTCTCCTTTTGTTTTTCGATCTCCCACTGCTTCTTTCACCTGCACTTGAACAAACACCTTTACAAGGTGTAGAGTCATACATATACCTTGGCAGCAATATAGACACGGAAAGACAGACAAGAAAATCAAAATAAGAATTAAAAAGGCAATATTAACTTTCGTTGAATTTGGAAACATGAGGATTTAAAAAGAAATCAAGTCCATCGCAAAAATCATAATGTTCACATAAAATGACAACCAGTCCTATTTTATAGCCTTCAAACATGGATAGGAACAAAATGAAAAACCAAAACTCTACAGACTTTCATAAATTGGTGCTTGCGTAGAATATGAGGATTAAAGTGGTTCGACAAGATCACCAACGAGGAACTGATGACAAGATCCTCACAAGTACCAGGGGGAAAAAGAAACGAGAAGGGGACGCTGCCGATGGATTAGACACACATTGATGAAACCTGTTGATAGAATCACCAGACAGCCCCTGATTTCCTCATGAGAAGTATAGGCAGGCAGACAGACAGAAGAATACACGGAGAAGACAACTGGAGACAGAAACAACAAAGACATGGACAGACCTTGAGCTGGTAGCACTGAACCAGAAGACTTGTAATAAATGTGCTCAAAACCAATGCTCATTGGGAAGCTAAATTGTGGTGATAATGATGATGATGTTTTAATTTTAACTTCCATATTTTTCCTAAAACAATGCAAGCTCCTCTTGCCTTGGGTATTCTTTTAAGTATAAAGTAAATCTCTAACACTTCTCTCTCCTACGATAGTACCTGATATGTGACTACCTTGACCTTTAATACCAACAAGGAATTTTGGCAGCATCCCACACCAATGGGATATCACACTAGATCCTGCTTTGAAGATTTTCCCCCACGTCAATTCTGTTCTTCCGGAATCTAAATATAAAGCCGCCTAAACTAAAATAGCTGTCAAATGGCACGTTAAAAGATTATTGTCTTTAACAAGAGAACAGCCAATTCATCATCATACATGACGTGATCCGGAAAATATGCAATCTACAAATCTATCACAGTGTTTTAAATCCATTCGAAGTCTACTTCTAGCATACATCACAGAACATTTAAGAACTCTGACAAGTCTTCTGTCATACCTCACACCGGATATTTAAGAACTCTGATAAGTCTTCTTTCATACCTCACACCGGATATTTAAGAACTCTGACAAGTCTTCTGTCATACCTCACACCGGGTATTTAAGAACTCTAGAAGCTCTGCTTCTTTCATACCTCACACTGAACATTTAAGAAGTCTGGGAAATCTTCTTTCATGCCTCACACTGGACATTTAAGAACTCTAGAAAATCTTTCTTGCCTCACATAAGATATTCCAGAACTCTGAAAAATCTACCTCTCTCGTGTGCAATGAAGCTGGTCCAAACCAACCCAAACAACTTGAGTAGCTGTGAAAGCCTGTCCGGGCCAACCTGAAAAGATGCTGGCCAAAAGTGCAATGTCACTGCCGTGACTTGCCTATCTAGCCAGCAGAGGGTATTCTATTGCTGAGAAGTCTAAATTAAAGTGTGATCTACATCACATCAAAATACCCATCTGATCTACATTATATCAAAATACCCATCTGATCTACATCACATTAAAATACCCTTTTGATCTACATCACATCAAAATACCCATCTGATCTACATTACATCAAAATACCCATTTGATCTACATTACAAAAATATAACGGAAGCAAAATCATTTTTGAAAATATGGTATCTCTCATATCGAATGAATGAAATTTGCTCTTTTAGCGAGTTTTAACGCCAGGTGGCAGGGTAGTTAGAGAGCTTGCTGTTCAAGGCAAAGTTATAACCTGGTAGAGTCATGTTTCAGTCTACCCAGCTGTAAATTAGTACCTAACTCTGCTCTTGAGTTAGTTAAGCAAAGGCAGCTAGCAAGGGAACCAGTAGTTTCACCTCATAAAGCTTAGAACTAATTTAGTGGTCTCTAACACTTCACTCCCCTACGGCAATATCTGTTATGGTTTAATTATATGTTGTAGTTTAATTTATCGTTGAGGTACAGTTCTGTAGATGGGACCCCAAAGAGCTGGCTAACTACATGTTGAATGGTTGTATACGTCTGGTATGTTGATGTTTGGTATTGATGATATATATACATACGACAACACAGGGCTACTGTAAACAAGTCATGAGGACATCACAGTAACTCACGAAGATGAAGTCAAGGAAGCGTTAAACGGCTGTTGACGTTTCAACACTTTATTACAGGACGACAACAGGTTACGCTGACATCAATACATAGTCATGTTGACAAGACTCAATAACATCAAAGGCATGATAACAGTTCAATGCAGCTGGCATCAATAAATCATTAGTAGCTTGTACATATCATAGTACTGGCATATCATTCTCCTTCCATGGTACAGCTACAGGAAAACTACCCCGCATAGGGGGCGGGTAGTCAAGTACATAAGCTTAGTTCATCTATCACCTGACCCCAGCAAGTCAGTGTCGTAAATTTATTTTGAGAGAAAAGAGTCTTAGAAATAGTGGTCCGGTTTAGAGTGGAAAATGATGATGGAAAGCTCAGTGATAGAAAATGTAGAGATTAAATAGTTGCTTCACAGCGTGCTGGAGGAGAGTAAAGACAGACTTATTTACGACAAATCGTTTCTCTCAATCTTCTCTTTCACTCTCCTGGTCAAACAATTATTTGCCAGTTTTCCAGACCCGCATCTGCGCGCACACCGATTTGGTGTTTTCAAACACACAGACGACGTAGATACAAACTATATTAAACGAATAAGGGAAAAGTTGGGCTTTGGGTATATCCAACACACAGAACTAAATGAGTTTATGTGATTTTATTCACTTTACACATCAATCACTAACAAATATCAGGTATTACATAAATTATCATAAGTACACAAATGCAAATAACAAGTTTGGGAGGGGTGAAGAAGATTGGTATCGACTAAGCCCTTCCCGCTTATTAGACAAAGATAAACCCAGTCCAGAGATAGATAATATCAGGAACACGGGTACGTTAACCTAACGGTGAAGTTAATTGCTCTGAAAGAGGTGTTACAAAGTTAGGTATAGGTGATAGAAAAAAACCTGTTCTTCCCAGCTGTTCTTCCCTTTACTAAGCAAATGGAAAGGAGGGGGGTTTTAAACAGAGTTAACCAATTATCGACTCCCCCTTAAAGGAACAATGCAGGGAATACAGAAAAATTATATTACTAGGCAAGAAAGTTAACAACAGGGTTACAAAAGAAAAAGATTAAATTTCATGTCATTCATACACACGCGTGAGGATCCACACTCATATACTCACACACTTACCGAATGCAGCCTCAGACGATCCATAAAAGTATATAAAACAGCAAGTATTCTTTTGACATATGAACTGTCTAGTCCTTCGATGTCCCGCCCCAGATGTTTACGAGTTTTTTGCTGGTAACAAATATTCTCACTTATCGCAAGACTTGAAGACTAAGAGTTCTTGTGTTTTTACTATATAAAAAAAGAGTCTATGGGATGGCACTGACACAGTTCGGCACATGGGTGAAAATGAAGTGGTCTCTTTTAATCCTCCGCTATGGTAAAATTCCTTCAATGCGTGATGATAGTTTTATTAAATCCAATTGAGGAGAAACTAGGCTCAGTCACAGTCAGGAAAATATGTACTCTCTCACAGTAAACAGTAAATATAATATCGCTACTGGCGATGATTACCTTCCAGTTTATCTTACAGGTTTGTAATGGTAATTTGATGATTGTTCTTTAAAATGTTCTTGGGTGGGCTTTATTTCATTTAATTCTGACAGCTAGGTCGCAAGGACCGCCACAAGATTATATTTAAAAGAAATGTTTCTTCAATATGACTGGAAGTTTATAGGATGATTTCTTTATTTCTTTCTTTATTTAGCTGGGACCGCAGGTTACGATCACTCTGTATGAAAGAAAAAAGACATGTAACATACCGAAAAATCAAGCGCGATAAATTTCCCGTTAAGCCTATAATACACTCGAGTATTTAATTATGTATTTAATAAACACTGCGCGAATTCTAGTGGTTAAAAACACACATCTATAAAACTAGGACTTAACTGAATTTATTAATTATAAATTCCTTCGCGACTTTAAAAGTTAATTTAAGCATCTATTATCTTTTGAAATAATATAATAGATAGATCATTATATTTACAACTGGAACTATTGAGATGGTTTAATTTAATAGATTTAAATTAACACAAAATCCATTGAAATAGAATGACTGAACTAGACCACTGATCACTTTACACAATATATTACCGCTTTGCACAGAATTGAAATCACTGCAAATATATATATAAAATCCAGGGGAAAATCTATAACAAGATTTCAATAAAGCTAGTGCTTCTGTAAAGGTCTGGCCAGCGATTGATAAAATGTCTATTCTTCATGGTCTATTTATCTAAAATGGAATGTAAGTTGAGTGGGACATGATAAACTTGACAGCTTATTTGATCTCATGAACTTTTGGGGATCTGACCGCCAAATCAAGGGAAGAAGCCGCCCCCTGGTCTTCGTATCTCTGTTCGCTGCTGCCCGTTTCGGTTTTCCCCGTTCGCTCGGTTCTGCGGTTGACACCGAGACGCGAAAATAGCGGCAAGCAACTGCGTCTCGTATCAGGGACCACTACTGTCTTTGATAGCGCAGATAGTCTCCCCTGAAATCCCTCAGTCTGTCTCTTTGATCGTAGTCGCTTTATCTGTTTGATTCTGGCGACGCCCCCCACTGGCCAAGTTAATTAAAATAACTGCCTATGATTGTTCAAGAGATGTTAGTGGGCGTGATTTAATCTCTCCTTAAATCAATGCGATGACCAGAATGAACGATAGGTAAACTTTCCGCATATCAATCAGCAAACGTGTTTGCCCTCTGTGTGGAACAGTTGCATAGCTAATGAATCCACGTGAAAGAAGTCCCGTTTTTACAAGAAGTTACAACAAAGTTCAGGGTCAGCCGAGTTCGTCCATCACAGTCAGGTACTTCTCTAGTCAAATTACGCCGCAAAGTTAGCGGGTTTCTAGCATACAATGCTAATCTCTACTTCGTTTTTTTAAATATCCTCTGACTAACCCAGTCAGGTACATTTTCTGGCATAAGCAGGCCGCGCAAATATGGCGGGCTCCTAAAATACGATGACCTCTGTGGCTTTCCTTTTGACAAACAAGGTATGTCAGTCCTTGTTCAAATGATGCCGCCTGAATAGCGGGCTTTAACATGTGCAATGTTCTCTGGTCTTCCTCTAACCCAATAAATACAATGTCAGTATAATGAGCGAGCTCCAATGCTAATATCTTCAGTGACTCTTTCCCGCACAGGAGGAAAAGTCACTACAATGTCAATTGACAACAGAGAGAAAAAAATGGTGTAAAGTTATTTTTACCTTGCCAGCAATCCAACGAATAACACCAAAACAACACTTGCCATCCTTGGCGCTTAGAATAACACATGGGGATAAATCTTAGACATTCTTCTGTCACACAGAGGCTTTCTTTCCCCGACCGCGTAGCCAGATAGGAGACGCTGCGCGTCTTAACCCCTTGAAAATCTCAGCTCGACTCCCCGAACAAACAGCCTTCTTTTCGCGCGCCAAATTGTCGCGCATGCATCGTAAGACGCAAGTCCCCTGAGTTAAGCTCAGGTGGGCGATCTGAAACATTCCAGGAAATGCTGATCACTCGAGCCATATATGGTCAGGTTGCAAGACCTCGGTCCTAAAATTAGACCGCTTGGATAAAAGACAAGTCGGATAACAACTACTTCTGACTTAAACCAAAGTATATAGCGAGTAACTCCCCTTTTGACCAATAATCTGAAAATTACGTCCCCGACTGCATTTAACAGACTACCTTTAGCTTCACCTGTTGAAAAGTGGTAGAAACAAAAATGTTACAGGCTTTCATAAATGGGTGCGTGCATAGAATAGAAGAATTGAAATGGTGTGACAGGATCACTAATGTGGAACTGATAACAAGACAAGTGCTAGTGGAACAAGAGATGAGTAGACGACGCTGGAGGTGAAAAGGACTGTGACAATATTGTGTACGTCCTTCTTCATTCTTCGTTCTCTTCTGCATTACCGATTTCTTTCTTTTTTTCACACTCATCGTCCTATTATTTGGCGTATTTTATGCACATACTTTCTTGCATAGTCACTCCCAGACTTGTTTACGTTTCACCATGTATTACAAGGCTAATTAGGTCAGCGGATAATACTTCTATCACTTAAGTCGCCTAGCCACTTTGATAGAGACAGTCATTGTTGACACAAGGTGGTCTCGCACGATCGACGGAAAGAAAGACAGATTGTATGTCTAAGAAATCCGTCTGGAAGATGTACGTTAACACAGGTGATAATATGTAATCGCTTCCGATGGCCCATTTCTGTTTTAATAATGCAGATAACCCCTCTAGGAAGATTCTGTTGGGAAAGGTATTAGCCAGGAAATAAATTCACCGATGTGTTTGTGAGTTTCCACCAATGCAATCGGAAGTAGTACTGACATATTTGAAAGAGGTCACGAGTTTAAATTTTAAAAGGATAATTTTAAACAGGCGGGGAGAGGATTAGCTAACACCATGGCACACCCAGTTCCCAGCGCACGATTGGTGAGATTTGAGAACAGGAATAAACAATGGTTTTCATTGGCAAGTTTGTCTAAAATACCAAAGTGAAGTGAGAATGAGAATGAGAATATAATCTAGCGAAATCGGAGACACAAATCAGACTGCATTTTCAACATCGTCAAGTAACAACTCCCAGTAGCCAGAGAGAAGGATCGGACAAAGAATTCCAAAATTAAAAGTGACAGATCGAAGTATTTTATCTTCGTTATACTTAAAAAAGAACCCGCTAATTTAAATATTATGACTTAGGGAATCAGAAACACAGGTCATAAGAGGGATTCTGAAACTACACCAGACCGAGTGTTCGAAGCATCAAATCAAAGTTGCTGTTTCCATTCTACCGTGCCAGGAGCGTGTATATTCCCATTTGGGGTGAGTGTAAACATATTTTTTTTAAATGTGAGTTTGACATGTCTGTATTTGCCAAGTAGTTGTACGAATCATGGGAGGCTGGCAACCTTAACATATGAAAATAGTATGTTCATAAACCACTGAAGCAAGCACTGGTGTGTGCTTTATGCTAGTTCGCTCAGGAAAGCGACAGCAGAAGCGACCCCAGACTCTGAACGGAGCAGTGAGATTATTACCTCACATGTGCATAGGGTGTATAGTATCATTTTGTGAGATATGTGTACTTTTATAATGTTAGTTCAGGCAACAGCCATTGCACTCGCGCTGTCCTGATACGTTTTCCAATTTACGTGACCAGAAGAATAATGTGATTTCTAATCATATTCCCTGAGCTGTCCTGTACATGCTCAGGAAGAATAAAAATTCAGAGAGACCCAATTGGTGGTTGGACAGCGAGACAATGTGCCTGTTAATCTTCGGCCCACAAATGTACTTAGCAGAGGCATTTGTTCTTTATTTTTCCTAAAGTTCGTGGTACAAAGTTACACTTACAAGAGACCAGTCTGAAGTAAGAGTCTTTGTCACTATCTTGTGATTCAAAAGCTGGGTAAGACACCACCTACCTACAGTGGACACGTCGTGAAGACACCCACCTTGACATTAGGAGTGAAGTTCATCTAGACGCCTCTAGAGAAGAGTCCTCATCACAAAAGACCTGACAACGACCCATTGCAGTACTCAGCCAGTTAGGTTTTTTTGTAACAGCGCAAGCAACGGACAATAATCATCAGTCCCCAATTACGTCTCAGCGAAGACAATTTTAAAACCCTCTAAAGTCCCTTTCATCCATATTTATTTAAATTTGTTAAAGACTAATTGATTATTAAATTTATTATATGTTATTTTACAAATTCACAGTTGATTCAGTTCTTATAGATAAGAGAGCGCAGGTATGATCGAGAATCTTTAATATATATACATATAGTTACAGCCACAGAGCCAAAAATACTTACAACAGTAATTTCGCTGGATTAAACCAGCTGGGAGCTCGAACAAGCCACACCATTGCTTAAAAGTTCACAAAAGGTTCCGGGTCAGAAATAAGTTAATAGTGCTCTGCACTATGCAGCGTTGTTCTTGACTTCTGAATTATCTTGTGAACACTACCTTGAGATAGAAGCATCCTTATCCTTCTATCTACAACTCTGCCAAGAGTAATCTTGTGCGAAGGTAGACACATTTAAAGACCCACTTTAGATACTCTTGAGTTTTGGCCCATGTTGGACCACTACTGCAGAGCAAAGGAGAGGCAAATCCCGTGACAAGGACACAGACTGATGAAACTTGTTGACTGCACTACAAGGCAGTCCTTGCTCTGAAATCACCAGGGAAGAGAGGTAGAGCGACACAAAGGAACACATGGAAAAGAGAACTGGAGACAAGTGAAAATAAGAAGGAAGGCATTGAAGGACCTGAACCGGTTTTTGCGAGACATGAATTTTTTTGAAGGCCTAAGTTTCCTGGGGACTTTTGTTTGTTTGTTTCCGGATGTTGCCTTTTTGTGGCGTGGCACGTTCTTTCAACCTAGACTTAAGTCCTTTGGTTATATCAGAGCGCCAGTGGCGTAATAAGGGGGATCGGGGGGGGGGGGGGGGGAAAGGACCGCCCCTGTGATAAAGTTGATAATGTTGGATTTTTATTCCCGTTAATGATATCCACCAAAAGATAGATATAAGTGGATGGAAGCAGACATCATCATCATCATCAGTTGATAAGATCTCTATGGTGTTGTTTGCTCCACTGTAGTGTATGGAATGTCAACTTGACCTACGCAGTGGTGTGTAGACATGGATTGAGTGTACAATGTGCGAATGATGATAAGGGTTCGTGTTGTTGACAAATGTTCTTTTCTCACACTCATGTATGACTGGAAGTCATCGACACCAACGACTGTGTACCTTTTCTAAAGTTTAATTGGACGTACACACTCGACACCACAGATAGTGACAAATCACAGGTTGGCATAATACATCATAGTACAGTGGATAAGTGGTCCTGCAATGTTATGTTACATGGGCACTCATGTAGATTAATATTATAATGGACTGTCAGTAGCCAAGCCCTCAGCATCGCCCATACATATAAATCATCTGACTTCACTGACTGAGCACGTCAGCTTATAAACAATATTTCAGATGGCTTCTAAACCTAATCTCGTTTAGCGACGATTCTCCCTCATAATGTTCAGCACATATTTTTTTCATATAACAATATTGAACCGCTAATAACGGGTTCTCATGTGTAGCAGTGATCTCTGGACTAAACAAGCGATAATACGGGCATCCCCTTTCTCTTCTTGAAAGTCGCTACATGTTTTGGTTCCAAGATGGCTTCACTCGTGAACTGTCACTCACGTTTGGATGCAGATAATGAATCTGTCCTAAAGTTAGTCATTCATAAAACATTGCATTGCTCTGTAGATTTGATCATGAACAATTGACTGCATTCTACAGAATATAGTGCTGCTAGGAATCGAAGTCGTTTTCATCGAGTCAAATATATTCTCTTAGACATTCAAATCGTAACTATCGAAAATGGTGGCTTCGATCGAGAGTTCATAAGAGTGTCTTTGATTACCTTGGTAGAGGAAATATGGAACTGCCATTCCTTGGCAATATGAATAAACACTGGGGTAAAGCATACACGATAGGTCTAGACGACTATCACTTTCCCCACAAATACTGAGATCACTTTTTCCCGGCGACAGGCCGACATAGGAAACACACAGTCCCTATCAGGACGAAGCCAAATCACACCACCCTCTAGCGACACATCCGCCGAATAGCCTTTGACCTCTCTAGAGACAACAGAACATATAGTTCGACTTAGATATGTAAAGATATACAGATATAAGACAGACTCGTCCTACTCAGACAAACAATACACATAAATTCAGGCCATAGATATTCTGAAGCAAGAACAATCTATTATTACCCAAACAACGAATAAATCGCAGTAAAATGGATTTATCCGCGGAGTTTGATCGAAGAGATGGCACAACTTTCAAGGGAAGTAACTCAATAATGACTTTCCCTTAAGCACAAAAAAATTACCTATGTATAATATTGTAAGATATCAAAGACTGCACGTAACACCCTGGTGGCAGCCAAGAACGGGGTGCCATCAGACAGTATTATTATAGTTCGTACTATTAAAAATGTACTTGCAAGTGTTTTTTATGGGAAAAGGGGAGGGGGGAGAGGGGTTGCCAAGAGTGTAATCCGCCCCGGGTGCCAAATACTTGAGGAACGCCTCTGCAGAGCACAATTTGCCATTCAAAAATACGGGAACTCAGTTAACTGAAGCGCTGTATTGATAAAATCTAAGCTCTGAAAATGACTACTAGCATCTATCAGCTAGCATGAAGTAGCCCTGAAAAGGGCTACTAGCCCGACCAGCGTAGATATATATACTAAGTCCTGAAAAGGACTAACATTATCCATCTGCAAGAATGAAGTCCTGAAAAGGACTTGCCCTAAAAAGGACTCGCCAGTTACGCCAACGCTGCCCGTACCACCTCAGTGTTCAGCGAACACTGGTTGTAGTGAACTCTAAATTTATCAGTGAAGAAAAGCTGAGAGGCAATAATGATTGAAAAGAAGGAGTTGGGGGGGGGGGGGGGGAATATTTCAATAACTCTCCCGTGTTTTACCGATATTACTATGATTCAACCGGAACATTTTTCGTAATGTCAAATCCGGTATATAAGTGTAATGAATAATGACATCCGGTACACAATTGCTGTTAGTATTGTAAATATCGTATTTATGTTTGTATTGTTCACGCTTACAAGGCAAGATTACGTGCACTGCGCACAGACCTCGTTTATTGGAACCCTTTATCGCAGGGTTCAGCAACTAGTGTCAATCCCGATCTAGTGGATGATTTGGTAGATCTTTTGGTAACTGCGGGGGAGGGGGGGGAGGGGGGGGTGGGGGGGGGGGGGGGGGGGGGGGGGGGGGGGGGGGGAGGGGGTGGGGGGGGGGGGGGGGGGGGGGGGGGGGGGGGGGGGGGGGAGGGGGGGGGGGGGAACGACTTTTTAAACTAGACAAATTTCAGACTAGACCTCTCCCGCCGGCATTTAAATTCGTGGTGTCCCCGAGATCAAAGATATTTTTACCATATATAAATATATATATACACACACATATATATATATATATATATATATATATATATATATATATATATATATATATATATATATATATATATATATATAGTAGATGTTTAGAGGGCGCAGTATTACTAAAGTAGATTTTATTTTGTTTATTTTATTATTTAAAAATTTAATATTTAAAATGCATGCGAGAATAAATGGATTTAGTATGGAAGACGAAAGAAAGGAAGGGCAGAATGTTAGACGGGTCTGCGTGCCCAACTCTAAACCCTTTGAAAATAAAGTTCTATCTATCTATCTATCTATCTATCTATCTATCTATCTATCTATCTATCTATCTATCTATCTATCTATCTATCTACTTACCTACCTACCTATCTATCTTTTTATCTATATATCTATTTATCTATCTATCTACCTACCTATTTATCTATTTATCTACCTGTCTGTCTGTCTATCGCCCATCTATCCACCAGTCCTTCCGTCCGTTCGTGAGTCTGTCTGTCTGTCTGTCGTTCTGTCTATCATTCTGTCAGTCTGAACGTTTCTCAAGACTGGTTGAATTGAAGATTTTTTTTTTTTTTTGGTTCTATCCAAGAATGTTAGATCGTATTTAGTCTGGCAACACCGTCCGCAATGACTAGTGTTGGAATTTTTCCACAGTTAAATCTCACATAGAAACGGCGTGGTACATTTCCAGGTCCCACTCTGTCCCACTCATTCACAACGTGTCAGCAAACGAGAAAAAATTGTGAACTCGGGACCGTGAATCAGAAAGTATTAAAAAAAAAAATAATAAAAGACAACAGAATTCCCACACGTGGTTAACAGTCAGGTGTACAAAAGGGAATAACCCACAAAACACTTAAGGGGAAGAGAAACTGACGTTATATTAGAAATGTGAACCCAGACCAGTAAGAATGTTTATTTTCTACACGGCAGCCTTGAGCTCTGAAACTCTTGAGTGTTGTAAAACATTCCACATCATTTGTAAGATGCAAAATACTGGACAGTGATAAGGCAGGGAAAAATCTGAAACTGCGAGTCGACCTTTATTTTTTTTTAAATGTAAAGGTAATCCCATAGCAGATACTGCCGTAGCGGAGTAAAGTGTGAGAGACTACGCTGTACTAGGTCCAGCTTCGACAGGTGGGGTGACTAGCTCCATTCCTCGCTGTCATTTCCTTCCCTAACTCAAAAGCAAAGTCCGGTACCCATTTGCAGCTGGGTAGACGAGCGTGACGCCATCGTTTTTCGAACCCGGTACTTTTACCGCGAGAGGCCATCGCTCTAACCACTCTGTCAATCGGACGCTTTTCCATTGAGTAAGATCTTCCAGGGGTTCTTAACCTACATTCTTGTGTCCCAGGGAACCCCTTAGAATCCATTCATGGACTTTCAAGGGGTCTGTGGTAAGTAGGGATATTATAAATATGTATAGGGGACTTAGTGTACTGACTGAGACCAGCTGTGAAGGTATCTGTATCTAATAAGTGTGGTGTATTACAGATGACCTTACTTTGCTACCACATTTAGACCTCAATCAGACTTATTCTGGAATATTGTGATGACTACGTTGAATGTCTAGGGTTATGATAGTGATGAAGTGTATGTTCACAACAACCAACAGACAGATAAACACTCTAATTAAAATCCACAATACTTTACAACACTGTGACACGCACATACAAAGAACAGTCTATAAGACTATATTAAATAAGTCAAGTGTTAACTTTTAAAATATGTATTAATTCCTTTCAATACTAGATATCCTTATTCAACTACAGAGTGAATCAGGAATCACAATCAAATGTAATCACAAGTTGTATTTACACAATTTTATACATAGGATCTTTGTACTGACATATAATATTATTACAATATGTGTGTAAGTTGTGATGTAGTACTATGAGGTAATACTGGCTTTTAAAGCTAGGTTGTTGTTTGTCATCATGACTTCATGTGTTTGTACTGGTGGAAATAATATTGAAAATGTTCACAGTTTCTTTTAATTTGAAAACAAATAACTGTCCCTCTTGATTTATTGTACAGTCAATTTTAGAGGGGGGTATACAAGATTGAGATGCTCTGGCCACCGAAATCTTATCTTCTGTGTGGGCGGCAGGAAAACTGTCTCCTCTGCTCGCTTGCTTCTCAGTTATCTTGAAAAACAACACTGGTCGATATCTTGAACAAGGAGTATGCTACCAGCCTCTGGATTCAGCAAAACTCAGACCAGGTGCTGCTCTAATACATTCAGTACCACGGTCCCTGAAATAAGAAGGTTGTACCTCCTACTTCAGAACTAATTTATAATCTATTTCCACACTGAAGCACAAGACATAACAAACACAGAGTTCAGCGCTGTAGGCCAACTGTTAGCTTCTCATGTAACAATATACACCAGTATTCCTCTCCCTAATGGTTACAACGCCTCTGCAATTCCAGCATTAATTCCTTCTATACAATAAGATAGGTGTCATAGTACTATTTGGCAATCCTATGCAGTTATACTCCTCTCCGACAAGTTTTTTTTCATGGTGGAGCAATATCTAGGCTTTGCCTCATGTTTGCTACTGAACCACACATATACAGACATTATTTATCAATTCACATTCAATTTTCATCTAAAAGATATCAAATATGTCTAGCTTACCACAATTCAAGAAATATTAAACAAGTACGTTGACTGGCGATGAGTTATGGCACAATTCCGATCTGCCTCTGTCCCAGGCTTTTATTAGAAAAATGTGAGCTGGTTCTCAACGCACTTGCTTCTTACAATGTTTATTTTCAAAAAGTGGCCCTGAACAGACGCTTCTAATTGACTATATCAAATGGTCTAACCAATGAGATCATGTTTACAAAAGCCTTTGAAAAAATTTACCCTTCCTACTGTTTCCATTAACAACCAAAAATAGTATTTGCATTCGACTAATCATGTTTCGCCTTACACATTACTCTAGCCAATCAAATCGGATCTAACGTGTTGGCCTCATTTCCCCTAAAGCAATGAGCAAATATGATCTTGTGCTGTCAGACAACACCACTATAGTATTTTGGCTATAATTTGTTAATTACTAGACTATTTGCATAACACCTAACATATTCTTTGTCAGCCAGTCCTAAGGCACCCAAATATATAAGTTGAATGGGGCCAAGTGGCTTCGTTGCAAATATGTATTATTCCAGGATAGTCGTGTATTTGTTTTTTTTTATTTATTGTCTTAGAACCGCCACCTGTTCTGCCTTTTCGACTGTTTTGTCAGTATAAAGTCAGGATTTCAGACGTAAAACAGTATTGTGTCATGTTTCCAAATTATATTAAACATGTTTTTTAAAACCTTACCCCGTATTGGTAGTGTTTTTTGTCCCTGTTTATTTGAAAAAAATCAAGTCTGCATGCCTTTCGCGTGGGGTGGCATTAATTTTTATATCGCGAGACGACGTGGTAGCATTGCATGCGTTCCTCCGTACATCTCTCTCTCTCTCTCTCTCTCTCTCTCTCTCTCTCTTCTAAGCCCGTCTGTCTTTTCGTTTACGTACTGCATATAAGGTCATTAATGTAATATTAAATCTAGGTCATTACGCAGTGTGTCTATCAAGGTCGTACAAGAAATACGGTACCAGTTTTATTCTTAGAAACGCGTGTAGTTTATGCAGACGGAGCATAAAAAGCGGTTTTCTTGTTTAGCTAGTATGACGTTCTATAACACAGGCGTACGCTATTGTGACCGCACTGTTCTTTTACCATTCTTCTTTCCTTTATTGAATTACTTCGTTAGGCTTTACCTTTACTTTCTAATTTAGATTTGTGGATTAGAATTTCTCACGACAGGGTCCATGAATCACAAGTTTAAGGACATTGGTCTAATGTGACCTTTTATATGAATGTATAGTTTATTCTTAATTTTTAAACAATGCTACTTTGTTTCTTCGCTGCCCGTATTTGTCCCAGCTATCAGCTTCCTCTTATTTATTTTGTTGTTGTTTGTTTAGTAGTTCATTTCTAATTTTCAATTAAGGAAGCAATCAACTTTCTTTGAGCATGTTATGAGAAAAATAAAGCTGAAATAAATTGTGACAACAAGAAAGACGGAAGGACAAAAACGAGATAGTGGAAGACAAAGAAAAATGATATTTGACAGTTTGACTTCATGTCATGGAAAGAAGTCAACAACAGAATCCTATATTTAAAATCCCAGCTTTTTCTGTCACTAACGCTAAGGGATGCAACTTTGGTTGAAAGTTAGACAATAATTGTATTGTTTCCCTTATATGTACTCTCTCGAAAATAGTAACACTTATCAAAGAAGAATGCGCTAATGACGGTGTGCACAAAAATATTTATAGAATGTGTGATCCCGTATACACACATTGGGATCCTCGCTGCTGCTACGTAGTTCGTGTACTGTGGTGATATGCAGTGGTTTTTTAAAATACTTTTGAATAAGTAAAATTACCGTTAGGTATTGGTGCGTTTGAATTTAATTCCCGTCTTATGACAGGCTTTTACACTGGTTGATAAATAATGCTGAAGACATGAAGTTATGGAGAGGCATGATCGCATACGCCACCTGGCATGGTACATGAAGAAGTTTTCAGTTGTATTCAAGCTCGCAGCTTTTCCCCCTGGGTCTATTTGAGAGGTCATTTTGTTTATTCTGGTTAGAGCGGTGGTCTCTCGCGGCAATGGTGCCTGGTTCGAATCAGAGTACCAATACGCTCAAGTCAAGCCTGACTTTGAGTTAGGGAAGGAAAAAGGCAGAGAGGAAGGGTCACCTCACCTCTCGATGCTGGACTGTCGTGAAATATTCTAATCCACATATATAAATTATCAGGTAAATGTAAAGCCTAACACATAAATTCAATAAAAGGAAAGAAGAATGGTAAAGAACAGTGCTGTCACAATGACTGTACGCGAAATTCCCCTTGTTTTCTACTTCGTCTGCAAATTGTAATGTTTCACGTTGATAGTAAAAGCCTTCTGCAGCATACATGCGTTTCCCCAACACAATAAAACATGTGCTGCATTTCTAAGAAAAACCTTGAGATACGCAAGTTGACCTAGATTTAAAATTCCATTCATGTCATTTTATACACTACGTTACCAAAAAAACGAAAGACAGATGGACTAAAGATAGAAAGAAGGGAGGGCTGAAAGCAGGGACACATGCAACACTAAACACGCGTCGCGCGATACACAATTGCTGCCATCACGCGTGTAAGGCCACTAGCACTAACTTTTTTTCAAATCGACAGTGATAAAAAACACTACCCATACCAGAGTTAGGTTTTAAAATCCTGAAAAACGCTTATAAGGAAATATGACATTATACTGGTTTACGTTTGAAAACATGACAGTACCCAGACACCCTAAAGTTTGGAAGTGAGGAGGTAGTAACAGCACGACTATCCTAGAAGAAAATGCATATTGGCTCCATTAAATATATATATTTGGGTTCCTTAGGACTTGCTGACAAATAATATGTTAAACGTTACGCAAATAGTCTAGGAATTACCAAATTATAGCCAAAAGAAATAGTGAGGGATGTCAGACAACACCAAATTCAGAATCGCTCAGTGGCAGATTTTCACCCCACCATTGTACGGGAAATGGGTCTCCATGTTAACTCCGATTTGATTGGAGCGCAACAAATGTAAGGCTAAACACGATTAGTCGGGCTATAAATACTATCTTTCGTTGTCAGGGGAAACGGGAGTAGGAGTACTTTTTTTCAAACGATTGGGTAAACATGGCATGATTGGTTAGACTTGCCAATATAGTCAATTAGAGGCGTCAGGTCAGCACCACATTTGCAAATAAACTTACTACAGAATCAGTGCGTTGAGCACCAGTGCCTATTTTTCTAAATAAAAGCCTGGGACATCGGCAGATCGAAATTGTGTTATATTCAGTGCCAGTCAACGTAATTCTGTATTATTTCCATGAATTGTGGGACTGTGGTCCTAAAGCTATTGAGCAGTACCTGGTCAGAGCTTTGCTGAATCCAGAGGCGGACAGCATACTCCTTGGTCCATATAGCAAACAGTGAGGTGTCTCCAGAACACAGGGGAGCAATCGAGCAGAGGAGTCTTTTCCTGCCGCCATCACGAAAGTTAAGCCTATGTGGCCAGCGGAGCTCAACATTATGTAACCCCATCTTAAACTGACATTGTATAAAAATAAGAGGGGAAATTAATTGTTAAATGAACGGAACTGAGAACATCTCCAATACTAGTTCCAACACAAATAAACACTTGAAGTCATGATGACAAATAACAACATAGCTTGGAAAAAAAAACAACACCAGTATTACCTCATATTACTACTACAAAACTGACACACATAGGATAAGATTAATAAAATATGTCACTACAAGATTCATATTGATAAATTCTGTACATATAACTTGTAATTAAAATTGATTGTGATTCCTGGTTCACTTTGTATTTGAATCAGGACACATATATATATTAATGAAAAGTACTTAATACATATTGATATTTGAAAATTTACCAGTGACTCATTCAAGATAGTCTTATAGAATGTTACATGTGTGTGTGTGTCACGGTGTTGTCACGTGTGGTGGAATAAATTAAATTGTTTATCTGTCTGTTGTTGTTGTGACTTACACTTCATCATATACATACCCTAGACATTCAACGTAGTCATCACTATATTCCAGAATAATTCTGACTGAGATATAAATATGTGGTAGCAAGTAAGGTCATCTATATTACACTACCCTTATTAGATATAGATACCTTCACAGCTGATCTCAGTCAGTACCCTAAGTCCCCTATAAATATTTATATTATCCCACTTTACCACATATATTGGTGTCTCGCTCTCGGGATTTTGAATCTTTCCCTATTAAAAATATTGGGGGTAATTCACTTCAGGGAATAATAGAAATTAAAAAGTATCCTTGGGTGAAAATAAATAACGTTGAGCTCTCAGTGCCTGTAGTGTCCTTAGATAATTATTGATAGATTGAATTGTTACATTTACATGTAAGACAATGGCCGACTTGGCAAAATTTCGATCTGCTGCTGTACAGACTGCGAAAGAGTTAGGAATGGACGGGCAAATTATGATTGCTTATGTCACTGCTGAATGTGACAAATATATTGAACGGGAAGAAAGAAGATTAGAAAAAGAGGCCGAAAGAAGGTTAGAGGCTGAGGCTAAGAGGTTGCAGATTGAGGCTGACAAAGAGGCTAAAGCATTGGAAGCCGAGGAAAGAAGACAGGCTGCAGAAAGAGAAGAGAAGAAATTGGCTGCAGAAAGGGAAGCCGAGGAAAGAAGATTAGCTGCAGAAAGGGAAGACAAGCGATTAGCTGCAGAAAGGGAAGCAGAAGATAAAAGATTACAAAGGGAACATGAGTTACGACTAAGGGAGTTTGAGTTTCAAGGCCATGCTCCTGAAAATGGTGCCAGTCCCTTTACCTCTGATGCCACTGCTAGCCAAGGAGCCTCAACCTCAGCTATGAATTTTCATTTAGATCATTTCGTTGAGAAAGACGATGATATTGAGAGCTATCTAAATAGATATGAACTATTAGCTACCACATATGGGTTAGAGAGAGAAAGGTGGAGCTTAAAGTTATCTCAAGGACTTCGTGGGGCAGCTTATGAAGTTTTTGCTAAAATGAGCAGAGGTGATCAGGAAAATTATGACATGCTAAAGCAGGCTCTTTTGTTAAGATATGAAAAGAACGCTGAATTTTATAGGAAAAAATTTAGGAATGCTAAACTACTGTCAGGTGAAACCTATCACCAGTTCTCTGCACGAATAGAGACATACTTGGAGAAATGGACTTCTCTGGGGAAATCCCAAGATCTTAAGGAAATGATCCTTATAGAACAATTAAGAGAGTCCATGGCTCCAGACCTGAGAAAGTTTCTCATGGAACAAGGTGCAGAGAGGCTGGGTGAGTTGCTAAATGTTGCTGAAAGGTATCAAGCAGCTCAAGCAGAGGTAACAGGTAATAAAAAGAAACAGGTGGATAATTATCAGGCACCACAAAACTTTAATAAATTTATCCAAGAGATCAAAACAAAGGTAAGCACCAATTTGATAGGCCACGGTATGACAATAAAAATAAAACCCCACAATTCGATGAAAGGAAATATGATGAAAGAAAATCTTTCAACCAAGGGAAAAGGTGGTGTAAGAATTGTCAGATGAACAATCATGACACTGACCAATGCAGAAGGAAACCTGTATATATGGCCACCCTTCAGGTCAGGTCGACCTCAAGACAGGAGGAGGATATTATGTTGGATACCACTCCAGAAGAGATGAGGAAGGCACAGGCTGGGGATAAGACCCTCAAGCCTTGTTTCAGGAAATTGTCAACTTGTCATACAACTCCAGGCAAGGGAGATTTTTACATGAAAAAACAAGTTGATGTATAGGAAGACTGGAGCTAGATCCAAAGGTCAGGGACAGCTGGTACTTCCTAAAAGATATAGGGCAGAATTAATAAGGAGCCTACATGTGAAACCAGATGGGGACCATGAGAAGATAGGTACCATCATTCAAAAGGTGGCTCACAATTATTATTGGCCCAAGGCAAGATGGGACATTGAGAATTTTGTAGAAAGGTGTAGTATAGCACATGAGGGAACACCCACAAGTGGGAACATTGATCAGGACCTGGACACGCCAAGGGGCAAAATTAGGCCTGACAATAAAAAGAAAAATAAATTGGATAAAGTGGACCAAATGGAATGGGAAGCCTCTTTTCACGGACAAGCTTCAATTAACTGTTTTACAATGGCCACTATGCAGAGAGTGCAAAAAGATGTCTTACCCCAGGATAAGCCGAAAATCCCTCAATCGGACTTAAACAAACTGGAGGAAGAAGATGTAGAGAGGAAATCTCTCATCAAGAATTTTAAGTGGGGAGAAAGCCCCAAGAGGAAAATTGGTAGCGGTCGTTTTGTGCATGATAATTCTGGGAAGAAAAATCATCACTACAGAGCTTCGGGTGGAAAGGACCTGGCATGTGCCAGGAGAAATAGGTCCACACAATTAAAGGTCCATATGTAACTCTGTTAAGAACGTGGACGGACGAAAAGGCAGAGGAAAATATTACATCCTCATACCAATATGTGAATGAGCTGACCACTCGTTTAAAAACTGGCTGGAAACTTGCCAATGAAAATTTGAAACAAGCCAGGAAGAAACATGCTGCCTATTATAACAGGAAGGCGAAAGACAGAGATTTGGCTGTGGGAGAGAAGGTACTGCTTCTTCTCCCTGGTAGTCAGAATAAGTTACAAATTGGATGGCAGGGTCCATATACAGTTCTAGAGAAGGTGTCTAGAACCAATTATAAGATAGATAAGAAGGGGAAAGAAAAAAATCTATCATGTGAATCTCCTGAAGAAATATTTGGAAAGAGAACATCAGGAAGAGACACACTTGTTGACCTTGTCCATTGCCATGGAGATGAAAAAGGAACCACTTTCATCATTTGAATATCCATTACACCCCTGTGAGACAGCGGCACAGGTGAAAATCAGTACACATTTAACGAAAACTCAGAAAGAGAGAGTGCAACAGGTTCTAGATACTCATACAGAGGTGTTAATAGACCGACCAGGGCATACAAACTTATTGGAATATGATATGAAACTGATAGACCCCACACCTGTCTGTATGAAACCATATTCGATTCCTTTTGCTAAGGAGAAAGCTTTGAAGGAAGAGATAGACTATTTGTTGAAGGAAGGAATTATTTCACACAGTGAATCTTCGTATAGTTCCAGTGTTGTACTCTTAAGGAAGCCCTCTGGAGAACATAGACTCTGTATAGATTACAGGAGACTGAATGCTATTACAGAAGGACAGGTGGATCCATTGCCGGATACAAATCAGTTGTTTGCCAGACTAAATAAAGCTAAATATTTCTCAAGGGTGGATCTGAGTAAAGGCTACTATCAGATTCCAGTAAAACCTGAGATCAGACAAAATTGTTAGATGGAAACAATTCGGAGGAACGTAATGAATCCCTGAGTTGCCTCTTTGATTGAGGATATTCCGAATGTTTCACACAGGCTAATAAGAAGATTATGGGATCCACTACGAAAACTCTGCTATCACCAGGTATATGTTATCTCCTCATAGCGTACATTTTGAGGAAAATCTAATGTTTTCTGGACATGTCATTGCGCAGACTCAGAGAGGAGAAATGGTGAATACGGGTTGTGAAGCAGCATTAAGACAAGCAGTCACACTTGCGGCTGTTCAGTAACATAACCGAAATATATTATTGGTTGTAGAGGTCTGAGGCAGATTTCATGAGTAGTGCTTACTCTGAATGGACCCAACTACATAAAACCATGATAGCACAACAGCAGAGTAAAGTCAAGTTGACTTACATTTATCTATGTGTATATAGAATAAAGGACTGACATAAGATGTCTGTTTTAAGAGGAGAGATGTCGTGAAATATTCTAATCCACATATATAAATTATCAGGTAAATGTAAAGCCTAACACATAAATTCAATAAAAGGAAAGAAGAATGGTAAAGAACAGTGCTGTCACAATGACTGTACGCGAAATTCCCCTTGTTTTCTACTTCGTCTGCAAATTGTAATGTTTCACGTTGATAGTAAAATCCTTCTGCAGCATACATGCGTTTCCCCAACACAATAAAACATGTGCTGCATTTCTAAGAAAAACCTTGAGATACGCAAGTTGACCTAGATTTAAAATTCCATTCATGTCATTTTATACACTACGTTACCAAAAAAACGAAAGACAGATGGACTAAAGATAGAAAGAAGGGAGGGCTGAAAGCAGGGACACATGCAACACTAAACACGCGTCGCGCGATACACAATTGCTGCCATCACGCGTGTAAGGCCACTAGCACTAACTTTTTTCAAATCGACAGTGATAAAAAACACTACCCATATCAGAGTTAGGTTTTAAAATCCTGAAAAACGCTTATTAGTAAATATGACATTATACTGGTTTACGTTTGAAAACATGACAGTACCCAGACACCCTAAAGTTTGGAAGTGAGGAGGTAGTAACAGCACGACTATCCTAGAAGAAAATGCATATTGGCTCCATTAAATATATATATTTGGGTTCCTTAGGACTTGCTGACAAATAATATGTTAAACGTTACGCAAATAGTCTAGGAATTACCAAATTATAGCCAAAAGAAATAGTGAGGGATGTCAGACAACACCAAATTCAGAATCGCTCAGTGGCAGATTTTCACCCCACCATTGTACGGGAAATGGGTCTCCATGTTAACTCCGATTTGATTGGAGCGCAACAAATGTAAGGCTAAACACGATTAGTCGGGCTATAAATACTATCTTTCGTTGTCAGGGGAAACGGGAGTAGGAGTACTTTTTTTCAAACGATTGGGTAAACATGGCATGATTGGTTAGACTTGCCAATATAGTCAATTAGAGGCGTCAGGTCAGCACCACATTTGCAAATAAACTTACTACAGAATCAGTGCGTTGAGCACCAGTGCCTATTTTTCTAAAATAAAAGCCTGGGACATCGGCAGATCGAAATTCTGTTATATTCAGTGCCAGTCAACGTAATTCTGTATTATTTCCATGAATTGTGGGACTGTGGTCCTAAAGCTATTGAGCAGTACCTGGTCAGAGCTTTGCTGAATCCAGAGGCGGACAGCATACTCCTTGGTCCATATAGCAAACAGTGAGGTGTCTCCAGAACACAGGGGAGCAATCGAGCAGAGGAGTCTTTTCCTGCCGCCATCACGAAAGTTAAGCCTATGTGGCCAGCGGAGCTCAACATTATGTAACCCCATCTTAAACTGACATTGTATAAAAATAAGAGGGGAAATTAATTGTTAAATGAACGGAACTGAGAACATCTCCAATACTAGTTCCAACACAAATAAACACTTGAAGTCATGATGACAAATAACAACATAGCTTGGAAAAAAAAACAACACCAGTATTACCTCATATTACTACTACAAAACTGACACACATAGGATAAGATTAATAAAATATGTCACTACAAGATTCATATTGATAAATTCTGTACATATAACTTGTAATTAAAATTGATTGTGATTCCTGGTTCACTTTGTATTTGAATCAGGACACATATATATATTAATGAAAAGTACTTAATACATATTGATATTTGAAAATTTACCAGTGACTCATTCAAGATAGTCTTATAGAATGTTACATGTGTGTGTGTGTCACGGTGTTGTCACGTGTGGTGGAATAAATTAAATTGTTTATCTGTCTGTTGTTGTTGTGACTTACACTTCATCATATACATACCCTAGACATTCAACGTAGTCATCACTATATTCCAGAATAATTCTGACTGAGATATAAATATGTGGTAGCAAGTAAGGTCATCTATATTACACTACCCTTATTAGATATAGATACCTTCACAGCTGATCTCAGTCAGTACCCTAAGTCCCCTATAAATATTTATATTATCCCACTGTACCACATGGACCTTGTAGGGTGAAGTCTCTAACACTTCACTCCCATACGGCAGTTTCCGCTACCTTTTACCTTTTTAAACTTCCATTTACAGTAAATGTTAGAGAACGACACAGTAATTAATGAGACAAGTCTAAGATATGCTAGAATTTGGCATCAAACATAAGACCAGTTGGGAAGGACGTATGAGAGATTGCATCCGGCGTGTATACAAGCAGCGTGTAACAGGAACAATTATCATTCAAACCCTCCACATTTGCTGAGGGAGACTGCGCACCTGTGAGTTTGCCCGGTGTGTAATGATGTCTATTCTCATCAATAACAACAATAATAGCGATGCCCTATCTGTCTGTCTGTTTGTTTGTGTTAATTATCTTATCTTTTATCTTCACCTTATTATGTCTGTTGCCACAATATATTCTATCCATTTCTCACAAATTCAACCTAAAAATAACATTTCTGTTAATATTTTATATTGTTCCGTGTTCGTCTCAACTATGACCAGCGTGTGTGTAAACTTAATGTTTTCTACATCGATCCTGAAAAAGAAACATTTACTTTACTTCCAATTTCATCATCATGGATCTCAGCCAGCCAGCATTACACGCAGTCTATAAACAGAAATTATAGATTGGGTCCAACATCTTTGGCTCTCGGCCAACTCAAAGCCTGGGAGAATTTTCCAAACTTTGCCTTGACAATTCAATATTATAACTTTGGTTATTTTCTCCCAAGTCTGAGGGCAAAGTCCGTTTGGCTACGTCACCAACCTCCCACCGTACAACTCCCGTTCGCCAACTGTGCCGCGGAGTTTTCTGAAGGGACTTTATATTAAGAGGACATGTTTTTTTCTATGTTTAGCGGGGAGTGTCAATTAGATTGACGATTCTTAATGGTGTTTCACATCTGAACCAAAACAATGTTATGAAACAGATAGATAGTTGTGACATATAGATAGATAAATAGATAGATAGATAGATCCATGACTGGTGGCATAGATAGATAGATAGATAATATACCTTGACTGGTGGCTTTATGTCAGTGGTTCTCAAAGTCATATTTCTAGGGGGCCACATTAAGACGGTAAAGTACCTTTTTTCCGCTAACAGTGACTATGGGAAGGGGGGGGGGGAAACACACAGATGTAAATGTTGCTCAAAACGGGGCCATGATCGTGTCTCTCCACAACCTCATGTCCACAGTCATCATCATTATCCCAACCCGTAACCCGTCATGGGTCGTAGGGGTTCCAGTACTGTTTATCAATTCTATTCTAAATTTCTTCCTATGGCACGATGCCAAACCGACACGTATCTTCTCTCTTTGCCGACCTCTATCTCTATTTTCCTTCAATATTTCATGTTGTCACAAGAAAGATTAAAAACTACAAACACTCCCATCCACTAACATACAAAGCAAAACAATACATGTACATATATATATGAAACGCCCGTATCTATCGACGCTTACAAGCGGGAACAACTTTAAAAGAAAGGAGTTCGAAAATAAATGATGTACGAAACAAAACTAGAATTTCGGGACTTATTAATGATTAGTAGAACAATATGCCAAATAAATACAATTTCTGTATCGCTCCCCGTTTTTTTTTTAAATTTCTTCTAAGAAATACAGGTTAAAAATAAAATGCTGTAATATTTGTAACAACTACAAGCAGGATTTAAGTTTCGACTGTACCATTTTAAGATATTGCAATAACCAATGTTTACGGTATGACACAGAACTTCGTGACTTTGTTACTTGCGAATTCATTCCCAACGCAATGATCAATTCTCTCCTTGCCTTTCATTGGCTGACTGCGCCTAACAATATCACCACGTGACGACATAAATTAAGAAGTTTCACGTGAAGCGTGAGTGATTTTGGCGCGCGGCCAACATTATTTCGTATTCACGCGGACGATACTAAAATGTTTGGTGTTAAATATTTTTGACAACAATGCAAAATGAAATGTAAACTTTTATTTCACAGCATAATTTTGATCAAAAAAACACTTAAATACATTTCGTAAATGTATCTCTTTTACACTATACAATATATTTTAAAAATAAACAGAGAACTTTTGTGGAAACTTACCAAACACGTTATTTTGTTTCGGGTTTAAAATGCTTACATCCCCAGAGCTTGAATGAGTTACACCCAGTCTACAAGAACGTCAATGAATGTTTTCCCAAACCCGTTCCCGATTGGCTGAACCTCCAAGTCTATACAAGTAGCTACAGGACGTGACATGGTTAGTTGTCTTGAAGACTTTCATATCAGGGGAACGTTACAAATTTTGCTCGTGTTGATTCAAACTTTGACGGAACTGTATACAATCGCTTTATCATATCAAGAGTTTACTTGTGTTTGTTTATAAACACGGACATACTTAAAAGCAGCCTCAGTGTTCATAAAGTGACCACACTAACAGTTAACTGTACTCAGAAGTCGGGTCACTCCAGGACTAGCGATATTATTGTGTTCATCTTGAAGTAAGTAACCAGTTTACATCAGTGCTAGACATTCTGTTATGGCAATGTACCCAAACGCAACACATGGTTACATGCCTTTTGTCAAACCTGCCCACAAGAGACAGGCGGCAAAAAAGTCTAGAATGGGCAAGGCAGACACGTTAAAAGCCAAATCAAGTGATATGAAGACGTATAAAGTGACTTTAAGAGACAGAAATGGTTTTACATATACGTACATCATCCAAGCAGACACTTCCTCAAAAAGCACACCAGTTCTCTGCGAATCTCGTGTGGCTGCACCAAAAAGTCTTTCCTCATCTCTGCCTAACATAAAAAGTCCAGACGTGAGCAGTCCTGAGTCAAAGCGTCATTCCAGTTGCCTGGGCCTTGCACAAGGCACAGAAGACCTCACCAAAGTTGATGACGGCGAAAAAAAAGGTATCTTCAACTCCATCATCAATTTCATCAGGAAGAAGACCACAAGCAAATCATCTCAATCGAAACAGCAGTTGTCAGCGATGAAATCAAAGAGAAAAAGCAAACCAATGTTTCCCAAGAAACGCCAGAGGACCATCTCTACAATGTCCAATCTTGACCCCATTCAGGAGAGTCCAGAAGAAGATGGTGATGACTGTGACACAGACTCCTATTCCCACGATTCTGGCAGCAGTGACGGCAGCGTCAGCGAGTCCTGATAGGGAGCACATGATTGCAGATCTGGACGAGTTTAGACGGGCACTCCTTCGTGGGATGTCTGTAAGCTCTTTCCTAATCCTGCCTGACGGCTTCCTTTAAGCCGAGAGCGCCTCAGCACAAATTAATGCACTTTCACGAAAGAAGTCACCGCCACAGTGGTAATACCTATCAACTGCTGCATCAGCGACATCAACAGTTGGCGACTTCATCTCCCCCTACTGTCAGGGGATCCCGATGGGATGTTTTCTAGTCAGCACTTCGACATTCGTGAGCAGGCTGTGCTTGACTTACCTGTGAACGTTTCCAGCCACCTGGTTGTCTTATGCTTGCCAGACTTGATCAGAAGGATGTTAAGAACTCTATGGACAATCATTTTGAGCTTCGTCGGCCACGATTTTGGGACCAAGTCGTTAATATCAGTATTAGACTAATAAGCATTTAATCAGGACTTCCTTAGCCGTCAGTTTTGATCATTTCCACGCTATCGATCCATCTGACTTTTCTGTTGACATTTTTTGTTTTGTGTACCAGGACATTAAAGACTAGAGACAGTAGGAAGAGAATTGTGTATTATGGCTTGTTCTTGAATTCAGCTGAACATCGTCATCATAGTTGGAAATTATTAAACAGACAAGACATTCATCATTGCCATGTGACAGGGATTCACGTCTGTTCTAGGAGGAAAATATTCTTCCACCTTCACTTTTGAGGACAGAATAGGCAAGATTAAGTTACTTGACACAATTATAATGTTTCATTGAGAATGCCAATTTAATATCACGAGTTGTGAAGAACAGTATAAATTAATGCATCTAATTTATTATTTATTATATTATCACGTACGGAAAACCATCAAATTAAACTGGTCGCTGAATGTCATTAAATTATTCATCATAATTTATTACCCTTTTAATATCATTTTCTTGAATAGACACTTGACCTAGGGTATTTATGAATTTAAATTATTGCCTGGTTAGTTTGTCAATTGTCATAGTGTCTTTCATTTCACGTATCATTTTCTTTCAAGATGCTTAGACTAAACATTCCAAATTCAGATCATTTCACTTTTTTTTTTCGTTGTTTCTTCACGAAAACAAAATTTACCTTGCCTTATACTTAATAATTTTTTTTTTTCACACTCTTCAACATATACTGAGGAAGACTGAG
The DNA here is from genome assembly GCA_024509875.1 of Oreohelix idahoensis. Classification (NCBI taxonomy): domain Eukaryota; kingdom Metazoa; phylum Mollusca; class Gastropoda; order Stylommatophora; family Oreohelicidae; genus Oreohelix; species Oreohelix idahoensis. The sequence goes on from JAMPIV010009897.1 coordinate 86,304, forward strand.
CACCTATGGGTTTGCCTTGAGTGCAATGATGTCGATTCTGTTCAACAATCACAATAATGTATTAAATTATTTCATTAAATTGGATAAATGTTACCTGTTTACGCTAGTAGGAATTATTCCAGTAATAAACAAATCTCGTAAACATAAAAGAGCCAATATTACTAGTAGGCACAATATTGTTTATTTCACAGATGGTTTAAAAAAAAAGCTAATTTTTATTGGGAAAAGTTTTGCTTCTGTCAGGCCTGACGCTGTACCTTTATTCTGTTACGTCTCAAAATGTATCCCAAAGTAATATTCTAGCTTTTCTATCACATTAACTGATATGATTCTAATCTATATTTATTTTGTTTGTTACGGTACCTTTTTTTTTTTTTTTGGGAGTAGTCCTATGGAGGTACCTCTACAATCTTTACCTAACCCATAATTGTCAAAGACACGGAAAGGGGGGGGAGACCTGCCATGAAAAATCGGGTATTTAATCCTACCTTCTTTGAGTTGGGGTAAAAATAATTTGTTCAGGTTCATATTTCATTCATTAAGTCCGCGTAATTATTGTTTGAGTCGTTAAGTTATTCGCATTTTATATTTATTTAATAAGATATCTTAAACCTTTGTGAACCAGGAAAGGCGTCAAGGGAACAAACTGAGATATTTTACTCAGCATCATGCGCTAAAGGCAGCATTTGTTGTTACATGTGTATGCGTGTAGGAATTTTGTGGGCGTCAGAAGTGTGTGTATAAGAGGAGGGTTGCGGTTTTTTATGAGTATTTATAGTTTTGTGATGGGGTGGCGAGAGATTTTTACACGCTGTAGGAGATGGAGGCCTACTGTTTTTTTGTGTTTCTTTTTGTGGATTTTATCAAATATTTGAATATTTAACCCAATAGTTGCCCGTTTTTATAGGTATTTTTAAGTCTGAAAACAATTCAACACATTAAAATATAAATATGTATTTAACAAAATAATTGTGAAATTAAGATAAAAAGTTAATTTATTAAGATAAATTGTTAATATCTGGTTTATTAGGCCTACAAATGGTATTTATTTTATCTTTAGATAATGTTCTTTATTACCTAAGGTAATTGGGGGGGGGTGGGGGGGGGGGGGGGGGGGGGGGGGGGGGGGGGGGGGGGGGTTATTGTTAATCTCTTATAATAAAAATAAACTCGATGTTAAGTAATTAAGGTAGGTGTGTACTAAGCACCTCTACACCTCACGGTAGGGGGGGGGGAACTAAGTAAGTGTACTAAGTCCAAATAGGGGATCAGGTCGGCAATGGGTTAACGCGCTCCTGTGTGCCAACATTTTCGGCGGTAAAACGGTATGTGACCTACTGTGGCATCCCCAAAGCGTCAGTAATTTTCCATCACGTTTCTTAGCCGTGATAGGCTTCCACCGCGCGCGCGGCTCTTACGATCGATGTGCAGATTGGTTGAGCTGTTACAAGAACCCGCGCTACAAAGTCTGGCTTTCAGCCAGCTACACGGCGCTTGGGCCTGAGGCGGTTTCAATGCTTCCCCACCTTTGCGTCCCAATATTAAGCACAGGCTGAGCAAATTGCACTGCCGGAATTTGACCTACATTTCCTAGTGCGCATAAGGCATGCAAGTTGAGTGAGTGTCTAATGTTTACATTTTTTGCTTCAAGAGTTGGAAACATCATTACCTATGTTGAGTGCTCGTATTTATGGCGATGGGAAATAACTTTGTGGGTGTATTTATTCGCATGTTTGCTGGAATTATTTGAAAGAATTATTTGTTTTGGATGAAATTCTTTATTTATTGTGTTCCAGGCAACTTAACAATGCAATTTAATGTAGAAAATACAATTATTTGTGCACAAGTGTTGATGTTGATACATTTCTATAAATTTTTAAAAAGAAAAAGTTCTGTTTTCGAATTTTCATTTCATGGTCTGTTATTATCTTTGTTTGTTGAAAATGTTTGTGGTGATCTTTTGTTAACAATAACAGATGAGGTCATCTAATGTGGTAATGAGAGCCAGAGATAGATTGAAGGGGTGATCTTCCTAATTGATGAAGATGGTAAAGTGATGTAGCCTAACCTAATTGGTGAAGGTGGGTGAGATAATATGGCATTTCGAAAGTAGCACAGACAACTTTTGCTATTGATGACATACAGTGGTGATGGTAATGAAGATACAGTGATGATTCAGTATGGTGATAATGCAAATACAATGGTGATTCATGTTTGTGGCAATGAAGAAACTATGGTGATAATGAAAATACAATGGTGATTCATGTTGGTGGCATTGAAGAAACTGGTGATAATGAAAATACAATGGTGATTCATGTTGGTGGCATTGAAGAAACAATGGTGATAATGAAAATACAATGGTGATTCAGTCTGACGATAATGATCATCATCACCCTTCAGCTCCCCAAGGAGCATAGGCCTTCAACAAACATATACCAAGTCTTCCTGTCCTGTGCCATCGGCTCAAGTTCTGTCAATATCTTCATCACTTTCATATCAGTCTGCAGTTCCCGTCTCTATGTTTTCTTTAGTCCCCTTCTACCTCTAACCCTGGGGATTTCAGACACAAGAACTGTCATGTAATGCTATCAACAGGTTTTTCTCAATACGTGTCCTATCATCAGCGTCTTCTTCTCTTCTTTTGTTCCATTAGTTCTTGTCATCAGTTCCACTTTAGTGGAATGATGAAGATACAAAGGTGATAATTTAAAATACTATAGTGATTTAATTTGGTGATGATGCAACATTCAAATATAGTAATCTTCCACACGTGTTTAAGTCTTACCGTAATACGTTTTTTCTCCTCCCATACACACATGAGCGTTGATCTGTTCTATGAAAATATAACTAGCAAGAAGTAGGTGGTATTGGATCTAAATGTTAGCAATATATGGCCTTGCCTCTAAATCTTAGAAGTACTCGCCCTTGATTCTAAATCTTAGAACTTCTAAACAACACAAAAAACAAAACTTAACCAAAAAGTGAAAACCCCATAGTGAGGCATAATACAGTACAGACGTAGAATAAACATAAATAAAAAAAAACACTAAATGAAAAAGAACGTCCTGATATAATCAATAATTCAATGTATATAGTAAATGGTTGAAAGCGACGTGCTACACAAAGGAAAGTAGCAAACATTAAAAACATAATAATAATAAATAAGTCTTAGAAGTAGTAGCCGTTGGCTCTAAATTTTAAGAAGTACAAGCCGTTGGCTCTTAATGTTAGCAGTACTTGCCAGTGGCTCAAAATTTTAGAAGTACGTTTAACTGGCTCTAAACCTTAGAAGTAGGTACCATTGTCTCTAAATTTTAAGAAATACTAGCCATTGGTTCTAAATAGTAGAAGTACGTGTCTTTGGCTCTAAATGTTAGAAGCACAAGCTATTGACTCTACATTTTAGAAGTACCAGACATTGGTCATAAATCTTAAAAGTAGGTACCACTGACTCTAAATTTTAGACATACGTGCCTGGGCTCTAAATTTTAGAAATACTTGCCAACGGCTATAAATTTTAGAAGTACTTGACACTGGTTCTAAATTTTAGAAGTACTTGGCAATGGCTCTAAATTTTAGAAGTACTTGACACTGGCTGTAAATTTTAGAAAGTACTTGTCAATGGCTCAAAACTTTAGAAGTACTTGCCAATGTCTCTAAATTTCTGAAGTAATTGCCAATGGCTCTAAATTTTTAGAAGTACTTGATTGATGACTCTTCGCACAACCCACGTAAGCTGCCTTTTACAATATGGTTGATATGGGGCAGTTTGCTTATTCTTTGCTCTCAATAATCAGCGCGACAATTTATATCCATTGATGGATATTAGCGCTTTCATATTGCTACAGCAAGGACAGTGAAAATTAGCTAGACAGGTCCTCCTCTTTGTCTATGCCCCTACTCTATTTTTTGTTTGGCCTCATTTTTCTTTTACCCTATGGATTCAAGAACAAGGACTGCCTTGTTATGCTATCAACAAATATTTCCTCCCGCAGTCTTTGTCCTTTTTAATGCTAGCGACTTCTCCTCACGTCTTGTTCCACGTGTCTGGTTCTTTCAATTAGTTGGACATTGTTTATTCTTCCTCTACTTCAAGTACCATGCCTAGTGGCGTAGGAGATCATGTCTGTCCACAACTTCCTATCTCCAGTATAATTGATCAATTATACTGTTGACTTCTTTGCGTGCCACGACGTCAAACTGTCCAGTATTTGTTCTCTTTGTCTTCCCCTATCGCACAATGGGCTAATCACCTGTTTGTCAAACATTTTGATTGCATGTTTTGCCCAAGAGCCTTGTGCTCTTTGGGTCACCTCTACACCATGTTTACGGGGTAGAAGAGGTTCCGATTAAGAAAGAAAAGTCTTCCCCTATCTCTTTTTCCTTCAATCTTACCTGTTGTTACGATATATTCCAGCTTCATTCTTCTCAAAACATGCCCAAAAAAAGTGGATTGCTTCTTTCTAACTTGTGAAATAAGTTAAAAGCAATCCACTTTTTTGGTTATTAGAGAGACATAATTGTAGATAAACACTCTTGTGCATCCCAGAGCCAAAATATAACAAAAATGTATAACCTTTGAACAAAATAACAACATACAATAATGTTAAGTTAGCAGGTGACACCAGATAATTGTGTTTTAAGCAAAAAAAAAAAAAAAACCAGATCAGTCAATACCCTTTAGCTTCCAAGGAGTACAAGCCTTCAACAAGTACATGCCAAGTCCTCCTGTCACGTGCCATCAGCCCAAGTTCTTTCAACGTCTTCCTCATCACCTCACTTTCCTTGTGGATTCCAGAAAAAAGACTGCCTTGTAATGCTATCAAACTGCTAAAGAGATCAGAATTATCTTTTTTTTTTTTTTTTTAAATGTGTACACAACATACAAGTTGCCTAGCCAACGCTCAGGGATCTAACATGAAATACCGCTGCGGTCTGCATCAATTGAGCCCAGACTTAACTCCGGTACCTGGTTGAGTTGACTACATGCAGGAGGATCTCACAATGGATATGTGAGGAACTCAGCGGCGACTCTACCATGAAGCTTGAGCTTCAGGGCCCTCAAGTCCAAGGGGGCAAAGTGTTCTCTATAATGTGTTTCTTTCTGATCCCGACACTTTTTTTTTTATTTATTAAATAAAAAGTTCAAGCGTTAGAGTCCTCAAAATATAGATCCGCTATTGGAGGAACTGGGAATTGACTATGGGCAGGAAATGACGATTTCTTGGGAGAACATGAGCACAGTATTTTAGCCCTGAATATCTGGAAGTATAGTACGCCACTCAATTTCCTCTTCTAGCTTGAAGCCAAGGATGTGGATCCTTTAAATGCAGTGCTCCCGGTGTGCCGCGGCATACTAATGTGTCGTGAGTGTCTGCCTGGTGTGCCGCCACACATGCAGAATACATCATACAATGGTATAAAAAATTATATGTTTTGGTGACATATTACGAAAGAATTGTACAAGTTTACAAATAATGAATTACCATCACCCACCAATGCATCACACATACACACAGTGAGGTTGTCTTATGGGTGCACCAAATTGTTAAATGTTTACTATAGACACTTACACAAATATTAGGGTCTAGTGTGTTCGCACTCCCAATGGCGCAACAAGGTTTTTAACATCGGGAGAGCAAATATCACAATATGTTTAATACATCCATCAGAATGGAATTAAAATTATGTGGGCATCTGTGCAAAGAAATCGCATTAGGGGCAATATCCCGTATCCTAATTTATAATATTCATAATGATAATAATAGCCCCTTCAGTCATAACTTACTGTGGGAATGCGCCCCTGAGTGACAGACCTCAGCTGCTTATTTTCCTGGTGTTCCTTTAGACGTTTTCTCCTCTCTTCTGCTTGCTGTGAGAGGAGCTTTTCGCCCAATATGAAGTTGCCCCGTAGATAGCATCGTCATTTGGTGTGATCGGCAGCTTCATCCTCCCAGATTGCTGGATTTATGTCCGGTGCCTTCATGTCTCTCTTGCACACATCTCTGAATCTCAGCTGCGGTCGTCCAACTGTTCTTTTGCCATCTACCAGTTGTCCATAGAAGATACCTTTCAGGATGCGACCATCTTCCATGCGGCGGACATGGCCTAGCCAGCGTAGTCTGCGCTGTCCAAGCAGTGTATACATGCTCTGAAGGCCAGCAAGTGACAACACCTCGACATTTGTCACTTTGTCTTTCCACGAAATACCGACGATGCGGTGCAGACACCGTAGGTGGAAGGTATTGAGTCTTCTTTCTTGCTTAGCAAAGGTTGTCAATGTCTCGCTGTCATATAGCAGTGTGCTGGTGACGCAGGCGTTATATCCCGCAGCTTTGGTCTTCATTTTGAATTTCTCCAAGCATCCGACCGTTTTGCTTAAAAACCCCAACAGAAAAAAATAAAATTGGTGTTTGTTGCCAGTGACGGTAGATTGTACGAATATTTGTCACGTGTTTTTGTTTGTACCACGTTGCATTGAAATGACGTATACCTTCATCTTTTGGAAAATTGTCAAAATAATCGTGAAACCCTGGCAGACAAAACCCAACTTCAAGCATCTGATCAGGTGTTACAACTGTTTCACAGAACAAATGTGGATCTTTTGGTTATTCCCTATATATGCCAGAATCGTCATCAGAATTTTACTTTCATTCCTGTTCTTTGCATGATAGTAAGGGGAAATAATCAAGTATTCTATCGACTCTACTTCCACAACCTGTACAGCTGCAGCAGCTCGGATGCTGTAACCAGCTCTTAGATTGAAGTATCGTCATCAGAGGATTTCACCTCTTGTGTAGCCGCAGCGGCCGTGGTGTTGCCTCCTGTTGTTGAGCAATGACTTAGCGGAAGGCGCCACAATTTATAAAACAGGATAAAATCATTACATGTTTAAAAGAACAAGAAAAGTGAAACCAGCAACTGCAAAAGACAATAGTTATTTACATTTAATACAAAATTAGTAAATAAAATGACACTAAATACCCCAATTATAACCAATTTTCAGGTTGAACAGGGTAGACCAAGATGGAACGAGAAGAGGCAATAATGGTCAGCTGTTAAGTGCCCGCTCTCCACCCATCACCTTTTCAAAACATCAACCAACATTTCAAAGTAAAATAGTATTTGCTCATAATGAAACGGATCGTAGTCATTGTAGTAAGTTCCCTGATACCCCGATCAAATAGATAAAATATTACTGCTTATAAATTCAAATACTATAGAGATAAAATAGGGAGTTGTGTTTAACATCGTCACCATCGCCCGCAGTCGTGTTGGTTTTAACAAGCAGTAACGCCATAGTAAACGATACACAAAACTGTTAGCTTTTCCCCCTCTCCGCAATAACCAATTTCCACTAAAATAAAAGCCTTTTGACAGACCGAAATGCATAGTTAGTTTCAAACGGAGTGATAGAATAAAAGAAACGGAGGAGTGAAATGAGAGACGGAAGAATGCAACCTTGACAAGCGTTGGTTTTTTAATCTCGAACTAGAACGACAGGCGACAGCTGACGTTACAGACTTGCTTAGTCTAACACTAAACGGGAATGAATGGTTGAGAGTTTGAAAAAAAATACTTGGCGTTAGTTACGTTGTTGCTATGGCATATTTTTTTCCCAAAAAGTATCTGCTATTGAATGAGAGGAAACCCACCGCTTTGTCTCCTACCCGTAGTGACAATTTAAATCTAACGGAACCGTTTTGCGTTAGGCAAAACGCGTACAAGCAAGAGAGAGAGAAATGTAAGTGGGGGATTTGCATGGAGGCATATTTGAAAAGACAGCTTATGCAGTAGAGAAAGGGTGGCCCAAGAAACCTCGATGAATAATAAAATAAAAATGAAAGAAAGAACAGTTATCAAATAAAATGATAATATTTGTTTATTAGAAGACAATACTACCCATAATGTTATAATATCTTACAGTAAAAACACTTAGATAGTAACATAAATATTGTAAAGAAAAGACATAGAGACAGACGCATTGATGTTCTCACTCAACTTTGTCAGTCTTGGGAAAGGGGGGGACGTTACATTTTTGAAAGTGTTATTTATTTTTGAAAAAAAAGAGGCTAGTGGGCATAAGATAATTCGATTGGCTGTGGTAGAATAGACTAACAGTAGTAATAAAAACGATTTGAAACCAGCGTTAGTTGCCACTCGAAGAAAAAAATCTCACAAGTAGTATTAGCATCAGAAGCAAGGAATACATGACCAGTGCCTTTGCTGTTCTGCATCAGTGGCGATCTGAATGTGCCCATTGATCGCCGGTTAACCTACAAATTGTGTATTATTTCATTGATGAGGTAAGATAAACATTTATGTAAACCTTATTATTGATATGTATTTGTATTATTGAATGTATATGCATTATTGATTGGGTAGAGGGATACCTAGAAAGGCGCCAACCTCAAAACTTTGTGTCATGCCACAAATGTTATTAGGAACGATTATCACCTTGTATAAAAGCCAGACAGGCTTACTGAGACTTTGGGAGAAAATAAAAATACATAAAAGGGGAAATTGATGCATATTATTATGATGTAAGACCAGAAAACCACTGGCCGTCTTAAGCAAGTCACAGTGTTTGCACATGACTTTATAAATTTAACTATAATTTCTTCTATGACAAGGAATGTATCAAACGGATGTTTGAAGATTACCTGATGATGAATAAGGCACCAAATCAGATAGGAACGATAGCTATTTATTTAGCAACTCCAATGATCTTGAAACTGTTGATAATGTTTAATTGTTTAGAGATGGAGATTTGTGTATGATGTACTGAGGAGGCCTTAATCCTCTGATTTCAGGGTTCCATCGTGAAACAATCAGTGAGCCACCTACCAAAATATACGTACTCCTGAAGCTGCAAGCTCGAGGCAAAAATTACCTGCTTGCCTTAAATACAAAGAGTTCAAAAGCAGTGCTCAGACGTTGCAGTCGTGAAGAAGGTGGTTGTGAGAAGGACATCAAAGCGTTCCAGAAAATAAAGTTAAGCCCAATTGTCCACGGGCGTGTGTTAGTTCATTTAACCATACCCTCCATCATTATTATATCAATCAGTATTCTTGACATGATGATACAAGTCGTTCATCAGAAGCGTGTCCCTTCATATGAGTTATTGCTTCATCAGAACACTTCCATTCAGAAAAAAATTTGATTAATATTAACAGACACAGTTGTTGTTTTAAATTACTTTGCTGTAAATAAATTGCCTTCTAGTTGAGTTTAAACAGTCCTGTATCCCAGCAATTGAGATACACAAAAATAAAATTGTAAAAAATATTATCATTTAAAATTTACCCAGTGACTTGTTTAATTACTTGTTCATTAAGTTATAGGTGTAGTTGTTGTCATTTTATTAACATTACATTGCATATTACCCTAGACACCTAGCCAGATAACATCCAGACACCTTAACATATAATTAGGATCAAAATATATAGCAGATTGAGGTCGTAGGGTGGTAGCAGACAGGTACCCTGAGAACAACTTCATCAACAATTAGACTCAGGGACTTGCATAGCTGACCTCACATCTGTAGACAATTAATACTTAACCTTTAACATCTAAACCCACCACAGTCATATATGTCGATATTATTCCTATTTTTTCATTTTTTTTTCAAATACAGCACATTTATAAATCTACATGAATTTTTAAATCGCTGTTCACGACGCTTCTCCGTTTAAACCGTGGTTAAAGCCAATTTGAAAGGCTGAAGAGGCGCCGGATGCCATTTTGTAAAAAGACTGTGATAATTACAAGAAACAATACTTAAGAGTACGCGCGCTTGTCTGGGTGTCTGCAGGGCCAGCCTAGGGGCCGATTCAACCGCTTTGACAAAATCAGGCTCGGCGGCCACAGAGTTGGCCCGCAATCTGGTTGCAACATCCAGTTTTGGAAGGAAAATAAATCATAAAAAAGCGTTACGTAAAAGTACATGTCTTGTTTTAAAATTATCTGTACAAGTAAAAATTAATAATGACCAAACAGAAAGAATGGCCTGACAGTTAAGTAAAGTTCAGCTTGGATAAAGCAATCTCACAAGCATGCCCTGGCTGGTGTTTTTACTGAAGATGGTTGCACCGATGCATGAGAAAATACAGAGCAGAGAAAATTCCGTAACAGTTCTATAACGAACGCAGTAATGCTTTGCTTATGTTAAACCCTGCTTGCAGTGCCTCACATTTTGGTAGATTACAAACTTAACGATGTGCAGACATTTGTAGTTTTAATTTATTACAAACTTAACGATGTGCAGACATTTGTAGTTTTAGTTTATTTCAAACTTAACGATGTGGAGCATTTGTAGTTTTAGTTTATTACAAACGTAACGATGTGCAGACATTTGTACTTTTAGTTTATTACAAACCTAACGATGTGCAGACATTTGTAGTTTTAGTCTATTACAAACTTAACGATGTGCAGACATTTGTAGTTTTAATTTATTACAAACTTAACGATGTGCAGACATTTGTAGTTTTAGTTTATTACAAACTTAACGATGTGGAGCATTTGTAGTTTTAGTTTATTACAAACGTAACGATGTGCAGACATTTGTAGTTTTAGTTTATTACAAACTTAACGATGTGCAGACATTTGTAGTTTTAGTTTATTACAAACTTAACCATGTGCAGACATTTGCAGTTTCAGTTTATTAACATCATTTACTTACTTATTCACGCCTCTTCTACCGTGGGGTGTTGGTGTTTGCCAGAGAGAGAGAGCGCCATGATATCCTATCAGCTGTCTTCCTCCTGGCCTGATTGCAGTCCAGTGCTCAGTACTTCGGAGATTATCCGATTTATTCCTCTCAGTGAACTCTGGGTCCTTCAGGAGGTCTGGATCCATGGCTCTTGGTGTCCCATATTTGCCGTGCTGGCCGATCTTGTCCCATTTTGCAGATATAGCCGAATGACCGTAACTGGGACTATTCCACTGGGGTCTGCATGGGCTAGGTTTCGAGGCCGTGACCTATGGTCTGTTACTTCGACCACCTTCCTTAGATGTCTCTTGTCTGAGGCTTGGAACTGGCTATTGTGGGTTGTAGTCACTGCCCATGACTCGCATCCGTAAGTCAACACTGGAACATAGGTGCAACAGTATACAGCCATATTTGTCTTCTTGCCACATTCTCTGTTGTTGAGGAATCCTCGATTTATGGCCTGCAGAAGCCTCACAGCTAGTTCTTTTGATAGTCACCTCTTATTTGATGACTCTCTTCCAGTCTATGACAGCTCCAAGGTATTTAAAGTGGCCGACCTGTTCTCGTAGCATTATGTAATGTCTTTTTTCTCTCGTGATATCCCCATGGTTTTTGTTTTGGAGCTGCTGTTGACATCCCTTTCTCCTCCAGCTCTCCCTTCCAGACATGCAGGTTAGATTGAAGATACGCCTCTGATTTTATTAATATCATATGATTATGAATGAAAAACATATGAGTAAAGAAATGTTTTGGAGTTGAGACATTTTAATTCTTACTCTTACAGGCAAGGTTATAATACGAGTTAAATCATGTCTATATTAAATGGTGTGAGTATGAAATATGTAGTTTATGGTTTTTCAAGGAGAAAAAAATGTAACCTACTCGTACCTCTAAACAAAGAACATTTTTATCTCCGCAAGACGATCTACTTCTTGCAATTTCATCAACAGAACAATGGGAAATTCAAATTAAATGGTATTTAACCGAAGGATAACTTCACTTCAAAGTAAAGATCGCGTTTCTTACAAATGCAGTTCACGAATAAAGTAAATTTGAGTAATTTCAGCAAATTTCAAAGGAGGAATTACAAAAACATGCTGCAGATGTGGAAATTCGAGGTCACTGTTAAAAATAAACTTTTCAAGTCTGTAGAGATAGCAATTTCCTATTTTGTTAAAAATTAAAAGCAAACTGTGTTTGCATTACGAGTTTTTTTTTTCAGTCACTGTCGCATCAAGAATACGAATATTTTCCAAATTAAAATAGATGACATATTATTCTAGGTCAAATATGCTCCAAGGTAGCCTCAACAGCTTTGCAATATTATTCACAGAATTTGGTGAAATATAAAATAATAAATCCAGGGGCCCCAATAAAATGATCCACATCGGGCCCTGCAGCGACTAAGGCCTGGGTATGTGAAAATGCAAACAAAAATGAAAAAGGCACCAATTCCGAAGAACGCGCTCCCCCTGACACTCCCCACTCCCCCAGCTCGGGCTAATGAGTGTGCCGTGGAATTTTGAGGGGCACTTAAGTGTGCCGTGAAGTAAAAAAGGTTGCGGAGCACTGCTTTAATGCTGCCCAAACCAGGAACAAAAAACTGGAGTTTATGACTCAAATTCAACAAGTTTTGGAATGACAGAAAATCTACAGAAAAAAGCCAAATCTATAAAAATCGAAGGATTTTCAACTTGACATTCGATTTCTCACAAAACGGTTTGCGCATATACTTTTGTGCCCTTATTTCTCTCCTTCATCGTCCTGGTTATTTGGGTGCACTTTTCATAACTGTCGTTCTCTCCGGCAGTTTCACTTCATTTCCTCATTTATCGTCCTATTATTCGGCATATTTTATGCCCTACATTTTTGTCTAGCCACTCCCAGACTTGTTCATGTGTCGCCAGGTGAATCGTAATAAAGCCAGGCTAATTAGACCGGTCAGTGGATAATGCGTTTATCACCTACGTCGTCTGGCAATTTTTGATCGAGACGATCTGCGTTTGTACAAGATGTCGCGCACGATCGATGAAAAGAAAGCCATACTGTCTGTCTGGGAAAGCCGTCTGAGATGGGTGAGGGCCTAGGAGATAATGAAATAATAGCTTCCGCTGGATCATCCCTGTATCAAGATTATTACAGATAACCTGTCAGGGGAGACAATATTGGTGAAAGGTATTAGCCCAGTACATAAGTTCAAAGATGTGTTTGTGGGTTTGCATAAAGATGCAATAGGAAGTATTACAGTCTTATTAGAAAGAGGTCACGCGCTGGAAGTTTAAATTCGATATTTTAAACCGGGGAGGGGGGGGGGGGGGGGGAGAAACATGATTTAACACCCCGATCCATTTAGTTCTAAAAAGGAGCTTACTATTGGCTTGATTTAAGAGCCGGATTAGACTTTAACTTCCATTGCCAAATTCGTCGGAAGTACAATCTGGGTTTGAACTGAGAATTGGAAACATAATCTAGCGAAATCGGAGTCACAAATCAGACTGCATCGCCACGTCAAGCTAGCAATTCACCAGAGCCAGAGAGAGGATCGGACAAAGAATTCCAAAACTATAAGTGACAGATCGAAGTATTTGGGCAACTTTAAAACTTAAAAGTAAACCCGCATTTTTAAATACACAGACTGGAAACTTAAAGGACCAGGATCGAAGTATTTGGGCAACTTTGAAACTGAAAAAGTAAACCCGCATTTATAAATAAAAAGACCTAAGGAATCAGATCACCCATTATAAAAGGAATACTAAAATTTCCAGACCAAGTGATTCGAAAGCATCAACGTGCTGTGCCCATTCTAAACTGTGCCAGGAGATTGTTTTCCCAAAAGTTACTTTGGGGTAAGTGTAAACATTTATTTTACAAATATGAATTTGACATGTTTTCTTGCTAAGTAGTTATATATGAGGCTGGCAACCTCAACACATGAAAATAATATATACATAAACCACAACAGCAAGCGCTGGTGTTTGTTTTACGCTAATTCGCTCAGAAACGCGAAAGCAGCAGCAACCACAGACTCCGAATGGAGCAGTGATGAGTGATGATAACATTCAATACCAGGAACGTTTTCTATCATTTCAGGGAAGCACTGTTGTTTCCACATTGGTAGCTTGTGTGCAGTACATATTGGCGTAGCTGTTGATATTGCGTTTATGTGGTCTGCTCTCATCTTTGTTTTGACTGTCTCTACAAAGTTGCTTCGCTTCAGTCTTCCCCTTCCAAGTCCATTTATTCTCTGGTGCATTGGGTGGTCTATCAGCCTCCTGAATTTCTCGGCTTGTTGCTGGGCTCTGCTATCTCTTCTATCCTCCATAGGCTGGAGGTGAGTAATCTTTTCCAACTCTTTTATGGGTGTTGACTTCATGCCCCTTGTTATGATTCTCATTGCTTGGTTTTGGGTTCTGTTTATTTTGTCAAAGTTCGACTTAGCTGCCGTTGACCATGCTGCAATGCCATATTCTAAGACTGGTCTTACTCGCCCAGTATATAGCTTCTTTAGTACTCTCTCATCTGCTCCCCAACCCGTGCCAGCAAGTTTTTTCATGATTGCCATTCTCTGCCTTGCTCTTGTCCTGTTTTTCTCAAACTGGGTTTTCCAAGTCAAGCGGTGATCAAAAGTAATGCCTAGGTAGTTTAGGTTGTCATCCAGATGTAGATTTTTCCCATTTAGCACAAATTTGGAGATCTGTGGTTTGTTTGAGAGAGAAAACACTGTGAATGATGTTTTCCCTTCATTTATCTTTACTAGCCATGCCTTGGCCCACTCCTCCAATGATGTTAGGGCTTGCTGCATCCGTATGCTTGCCGTAGTGATATATTCCTCTGAGATCCACAGGGCTAAGTCGTCTGCAAAGGAGGCATTGTGGGTTCTTCTTGGAATATTCTCTGATATGTCATTTATATATGTGAGGAACAACGTGGGTGACAGGACTCCCTCTTGGGGAACACCCTGCTCCAATACCATCTTCCTACTGGTTCTGTCCTTGTAGTTGGACTCTGGTCGTTCTGTTCTCAAGATAGTGGCTGATCCATTTGAACATTCTCCCACACACTTCACTTCTTTGCAGCTTGACTTTCAGTCCATCTTTCCACACTTTGTCAAATGCTTTTTCTAAGTCCACCCAAACCACCAGTGTGTGCTTTTTTTCTTGGAAAGCGTCCTCAATTTTCTGAGTTATATATGTGATCTGGTCTTCAGTGGATCTGTGTTTTCTGAATCCTGCTTGCTGTGGGGCTAAGATATGTTTTCCCTCTAGATGTCACATTAGTCGAGTATTAATTAAGCGCTCCATCAATTTTCCAACACAACTAAGTAGACTGATAGGTCTGTAGCCATGTGGTTCTGTCTGAACTTTGTCTTTCTTAGGTATTGGAATCAGTATGGCGTCTTTCCATGCCTGTGGTATTATTCCTCTTTTCCAGCTGCAGTTTAGGATGGTCAGAAGCTTCTTTTTTGCCTTGCTAAGTTTAGTAAATAGTTCTGCGGCGCTTTGGAGTGGTTCAGGCTGGAACTCTGTTACTGTATTGAGTAGACGGTAGTCAATACACAGCCGAACTTCCTTATTCGGTTTCTGTAACAGTACGACGCTTGAGCTATAGGGAGATTTTGACTCGCTAATAATCCCAGCTTGTAGCAATTGGTCTATTTCTCAAAGTTAAGTGTCTGCTTTCGGATACGGGATCGAATAAACTCTGGTTCTTACAGGTGTCTCGTTTGTCAGCTTCATATCAAACTCCACGAGATGTGTACGACCTGGTATGTCCGATAAGACTGCCGAATACTGTTTCAGTAACGCCTTAGTTTCTGTCTGTTGCGCTTCAGAGAGGGTGTCGCCGAATTTAACATCTTAGAATGATTCCGTTTGTTGTAGTGGGTATTCCATGCAACTATCGTCATCTTCCCCATCTTTGATTGCTATAGCGACCGTCAAGAGATGTTCGGGGGAAGGCACCGGTCTTTTCAAATATTTCTTTAACAGATTTATGTAGTAGACTTTTTCTTTACCTTTTATAGAGATCTTGTAGTTCGTTCTCGAGATCTTTTTAAGAACGGTAAACGACCCTTGCCATCCGATACGTAGTTTGTTGTTTCCGGTAGGAAGTAACAACAAAACTTTCTCTCCTGGTTGCAATTCTCTCTCTTTCGCTGCTTTGTTCTATCTTTTAGTGTGCTTCATGCGTGCGCGCTTAAGGTTGGTTGTTGCTAGGTCCCATCCTAGTTGTAACCGTTTCTTTAGATCAGATACGTATTTGAATCCAGAGACGACTGTCTCATCAGCCTTCTGGTCTGTCAGTGACCGTAGTAAGGCTTCCAGCGGGCCCGTAATAGGTCTGCCAAATAAAAGTGTAGCTGGCGGTAGCCCTGTAGAGGCCTGGGGGACTTCCCTGTAGGCGAATAAGGCTGCAGGAATAAAAAGGTCCCAATCTTCAGGTTTCTCCAGCCCCAGCTTACTCAACATCATGGTGAGGCTTCCGTTGACACGGTCTACTAACCCACTTCCGGACGGATGGTACGGGCTAATGTAGATGTGCTGGTCTCTCAAGATATTAAAGATCTCATCCATTAACAGACTACAGAACTGGGATCCGTTATCCGTCAAAACTTGTTGAGGGAATCCCAACCGTGTAAAAATCTGCACTAGGGCTTCTGCGACATGCTTGGAATACGTGCATATTAGCGGGATAGCTTCGGCCCACATGGTGCATGTGTTGACTAAGGTCAAGATAAATTCGTTCAAATGGAGTCCCCACTATTGGCATTTCTCCCATAGGAACTGGGGGTGTCCAATGTTTTGGTGCCACACGTTCGCACTTGGCGCAGGATTTAACATATCTGATGATGTCAGTGTTCATTCCTGGCCACCATTAGTGAGTAGATATTCGCTGTATAGTGGCGTTTTGTCCCATATGTCCGCTAAAGGGGAGAGAGTGCCCCATTTCTAAGATTTGTTCTCTGTACTGCGTCGGTACTAGGAGCTGATCATGTCCCTGTTCAGGGTCGCCCGTTCTTCGATACAGCACTCCATCCTTAGAAAACATGTTTCCGATGTGTCTGGGGTCCTTGGCCATGGGCAGTTTCTTAAAGCAGGGCTCCAAGGTAGGGTCCTTTTGTTGCGCCTCTTTCAGTTCCTTAGGTAACATGTTAGGTGTAGGCTTCCGTTCCTTTTGGGTTTGTCCTCTTGTAGTTATTATAATAATAGCCCCTTCAGTCATAACTGACTATGGGAATGCGCCCCTGAGGTGGCAGCTCTCAGCTGCCTATTTTCCTGGTGCTCCTTTCGACGTTTTCTCCTCACCTCTGCTTCTTGTGTGAGCCTCTCTTCGCCCAATCTGAGGTGGCGCCGTAAATAGCATCGCCACTTAGTGCGATCGGCAGCTTCATCCTCCCATGTTGCTGGATCCATGTCCAGTGCCCTCATATCTCTCTTGCACACATCTTTGAACCTCAGCTGTGGTCGCCCAACTGTTCTCTTGCCATCTGCTAATTGTCCGTAGAAGATATCTTTTGGGATGCGACCATCTTCCATGCAGCGAACATGGCCAAGCCAGCGAAGTCTGCGCTGTCTAAGAAGCGTATACATACTTTGAAGGCCAGCACGTGACAACACCTCGACATTTGTCACTTTATCTTTCCACGAGATGCCGAGGATGCGGCGTAGACACCGCAAATGGAAGGTATTGAGCCTTCTTTCTTGCTTAGCATAGGTCGTCCAGGTCTCGCTGCCATATAGGAGTGTGCTGGTGACGCAGGCATTATATACCGCAGCTTTGGTCTTCATTGTGAGTTTAGAGTTTCCCCAAACACGCGATGTGAGGCGGGCAAAGGCAGCTGCAGCTTTGCCAATGCGGCTGTCGATTTCTGTATCCAGTGAGAGTTTGTCATTGATGGTAGACCCTAGGTATGTGAAGTGGTGCACCACTGCCAATTCATAGTTATCGATAGTGATAACTGGTGCAGCACCCACATCCTGACTCAGCACATTCGTTTTCTTTAGACTTATTGTGAGGCCAAAGTCCTTGCATGCTTTAGTGAAGCGATTCATCAAGCTCTGAAGCTCCTGTTGGCTTTGAGTGACGACTGCAGCATCATCAGCGAACAACAAGTCTCTTATAGTGACCCTTCTGATTTTTGTTTTTGCCTTCAGCCTTGAAAGATTAAACAGACGGCCATCTGACCTAGTGTGAAGGCATATTCCTTCAGTTGCATCTCTGAATGCATGTTTCAAGAGTAAGGCAAAGAAGATTCCGAAGAGGGTCGGAGCCAGAACACAGCCTTGTTTAACGCCACTTCGTATATCAAAGGGCTGTGACGTGCTTCCAGCACATTGGACTGTTCCCTTCATGCCGTCATGGAATGACTTTATCATTTCCAGCATTTTAGAAGGGCAGCCTATTTTCAGGAGGATTTTAAAGAGTCCATCCCTACTAACCAGGTCGAATGCTTTTGTGAGGTCTATAAAGGCGATATATAATGGTCTTTTCTGCTCTCTTGATTTTTCCTGAAGCTGGCGGAGAGAGAAGATCATGTCTGTTGTTGATCTGCCAGCTCGGAATCCACACTGTGACTCTGGATATATGCGCTAAGCTAACTTGTGTAGTCGCATTAAGATGACTTTGGCAAAAACCTTACCAACAATACTAAGAAGAGAGATGCCGCTGTAGTTATTGCAATCACTTCTGTCTCCTTTATTTTTATACAGTGTTACAATCCTGGCATCTCGCATGTCTTGAGGTATAGTTGTCTCTTCCCAGCACTGGCACAGCATCCTATGCAGGGGATGTAATAGCGTGCTCTTACAGCATTTGATTAAATCAGGAGGAATCCCATCACTGCCTGGTGCTTTGCCAGAGGCCAAGCTATCAATGGCCTTGCTGAGTTCCTCTAATGTTGGTTCGGCATCCAGCTCCTCCATAGGTGGCAGACTGTTG
Organism: Oreohelix idahoensis; assembly: GCA_024509875.1. Taxonomy (NCBI): domain Eukaryota; kingdom Metazoa; phylum Mollusca; class Gastropoda; order Stylommatophora; family Oreohelicidae; genus Oreohelix; species Oreohelix idahoensis. The sequence goes on from JAMPIV010009897.1 coordinate 104,953, forward strand.
ACACCATCAAGGGCTGCAGGCGTAACGGTATTGTCTCTAGCGTAAAGCTCAGAGTAGTGCTCGACCCACCTCTCCATCTGCTTACCCTTATCGGTTAGCTTCTCTCCGCTGATGGTTTTTAGCGGTGCCGTCTTACTTTTATGGGGGCCAAGTGCTTTCTTTATACCGTCATACATTTGTCTAATGTTGCCTGTTTGCGCTGCGATCTGGATGCTCTCACTGAGCTGGAGCCAGTAGTCATTTGCACAGCGTCGAGCAGTTTGTTGAACTTTGCTTCTCGTAGCCCTCAGGATCTGTAGGGTTCTGGCACTCGGTGAACGTTTGTATTCATTCATAGCACTGCGCTTAGCTTCAATGACAGGTGCCATCACATCTGATGAAGCATCAAACCAGTCATTTGGCTTTGCTGTTTTCTTACCAAAGGTGGCAAGTGCAGTACTTTGAATGGTGTTCCGTAGATGCTCCCAGTTCTCTGTAATAGTATCACCATGCTGAGGGCTACTGAGCACTTTCTCGAAGGTCGCAGTGAATTGAGCGATCATGAAAGGGTCTGACATCTTGCTGGTATCAATGCGTGGTTTCCCTTCATGTCTGACACGATAAAGTTTTCTTGGTTGTGCTCTGATTTTGCAGCAAACCAAGGAGTGATCTGTATCACAGTCTGCACTATGGTACGAGCGCGTGGAGAGCACAGACCTGAGGAGTGGCCTTCTGACGAGAATCAGGTCAAGTTGGTGCCAGTGCTTGGATCGTGGGTGTCTCCATGACACCTTATGCTGGGGTTTTGTCTGAAAGTAGGTGTTGGTCACGCAGAGGTCATGGTGGACGCACAACTCTAAGAGCCGTTGTCCATTTTCATTCATCTTGCCAATACCAAACCTGCCCAGGCATGAAGGCCATGAAACATTATCGGCACCCACTCTAGCATTAAAGTCACCAAGGAGAACAAGCTGTTCTTGCCTAGGTATGCTATTGATAATTGCTGTTAGATTCTCGTAGAACTCATCTTTAGCTTCTGAGGCAGAGTACAGAGTAGGAGCATACACACTGACAAGGGTGATGGGACCTGTGCTAGTTTGCAGGCGGAGCGTTAACAGGCGTTCTGATCCATTCTCGCCTGGTTCAACCATTTTAGTTAGCGATTTTTTGACCGCAAAACCTACTCCGTGTTCTCTAGCTTTATTAAGATCTTTTCCTTGCCAATAAAATGTGTAGTCCTTCTCGCTCACCGTTCCAGAGCCCGCCAGGCGCGTTTCCTGAAGTGCAGCTATATCCACCTGAAGTCGTTTAAGCTCATCATTAATTATGGCTGTCTTCCTTACATCGTTTACATCCTGTAGGTTTTCGGATAGTCCAGTCAACATAGTCCGGACGTTCCAGCATCCCAATCTGAGAGTTTGCTTATTTCTGTTTTTTCGATAATTGCTTGGCGCAAAATTTTCTGTCCACAGTTCGGGTTTGACCCTAATCCCCATGCACCCAATGGGGAAAGCAGACAGTGGCGGGACAACACCTTATTGACTGGGGGCTGCCCAGCTTGAAGCGGGCGGTAGCTGTCCAGTGAGATCCTAGAACCTCTCCCACTGTCGGAAGTAGCCCCTGGCGCCATGCCCTACGCCAATTGGGCAAAATGCTTATAACCGGTAACTGCTACTTCCCGTGTTTTGCCGACACCTATAGGGTGAAGCTGGAGTGTCTTCTCCAGGGCGCGAGCTTGGGCACAGTTATACGGAGATCAAGCTGTTGCCCATGCAGCATGTTCCCCCTCTCCACACAGCAGGTAGATCCAAAGGAACGGCAGTAGCCGATACAGTTTGGTACCAGCCATGTCGCAGGAGTTGCCAGAAAAATGTCGAATCGACATTAGACTACTCTTGTAGTTGCTGCTGCCACAATCGGCTCTTTCGGTCTCCCTTTAAGCACGTATCTACAACCAAGTATGACTTGGTAGATCGGATCCTCCATTATTGCCGCTTTAATAACACCACTGACGAAGTCGGAGTGTATCTCCACCAGTGGGACTGGGAGCATTATGGGTGCATCTCCTTTAAAAACTCCACATAATTTAACGATTTCTTCCGTTTCTTGACCAGGTTTGACTAAATGCCTCGCGACAATACTATCAAAGCTCAAACCTGTATCAAACAAACAATAAGTGGAAGTCCCGTTCAATATAACAGTTCCTCGCGTAGAAGGCCTCTCACCCTCAGGTTGAGAATCACTGACCTTTCTATTCCGCTGCGAGGCTGTTTGTAAACAACCGACCCGCTTCAGACCGGTTTGGTTTCCCTGATCAGATATCCCTGGCGCAGGGGGTTTCCCTTTGTCGTATCTTTTCTTGCTGTGTTGCCATGGGAGTCGCTTGGGATGATCACGGGTTTCGGTGGGATATCGGGTTTTGAAGAATTTCGATTTTCCATTTAGAGGGTTTTGCGGTACAGTTTCTCTTGGATTTTGGTGGGAAAATGGTTGGGAAGACTGTTCTAGATTATTTTTGAGAGAAGGCTTACCTGTAGGTTTGCGTTTTAAGCCTGGAAGCTCGGCGAGCGCGTCTGCATACTCAAGAATTCTTCAAGCTTTACCGCTCTTTGTTCAGCAAGAAATCTATGAGTTTCGTTTGACAAAGTGCTTTTGATCTGTTCGGTTAGAATAAGCTCTTCTAACCCTTCGAAAGTGCAAGGAAGTTCTGAAAGCTCCAAACACTTTGTCAAATATCCCTTCAGACGAGAAGACGACTGAGCGTAAGTCTCGGTTCCCTCTTTCCCGCTGTTTAGGAAAAGTTGCAAAAATTTGCGAGCGTTCATTTCGAAGCGCTCAAGTAAAGCTTTCTTAAGCATGTCGTAATTGTCTCGATTGCAGCTTCCCAGTTTCGCATACGCATGATACGCATTGCCTCTCAGGGCCTGGGAAAGCTTCAGGCACCATTGCGAACTTTCCAAACCGTATTGTGTTCCCATTCTCTCAAATTTTTCTAGTAAGAATCAATTTTCTCATTAGGATTTGGGAAGGATTCTAGGGCAAAGGACATAGCAGCTAATTGGGAAGACTGGCTATTTGAGTAGTCAGCTGAATGTGATTGAGGTGATGACGACTCTCCGTTGCTGGAGCTAGACGCTGCACCACGACTTTGGACCTCTAAAGTCTTAAGCGCTAATTCGTGCTGACGTCGTTTGTCGTTCTCCTTTTCCTCGTGTTGTCTCTCTTTCTCTCGTTCATTCGCCCTGCGAGCTTCCAATTCCGCCTCAATTTTCTTACTTTCCAATTGCCGCTCTTCTGTCTCTTTCTCCATAGCTTCTGCTTCCTTCTCTCTAATTTCTCTTTCTTTCTCTAGCTTCTGCTTCCTTCTTCTTTGCCTCATATTTGGCTAGTTCGTCGTTTACAAAAGCTAGCAACTCGTCTCCTTGTAATCCTGTTTCTCTTGCTTTCTCTCTTAGCATTGCTCTAAGCTTTACTCGTTCCGCCATGGCAAATATACCTGATTCCGAAGTACCCGAAAAAGAAAGAAGAAAAGGAAACACTGCCCCCTAACCAATTAAGAGAATACAAATTTTTTTTCCTTCTGTTTTTACTGTGTTTCCTTCTCCATGTTACTCAGTTGTCTAATCTATCGCTGCTTTTAACTGGTAAAAAGGCTCCTAACGAAGACAACTTAAACCATAGAGATGGTAGATCAGGCTAAAAACTGTAAATCTACTATTACTACTGTGGAAAAATATTTTAAAAATTAAGGGGAAAAAAAATTTCCTTATTTTTAATCCACCACATTCACCCACACCTGGAGTCAGTCTGGAGCTAGGGAAGGCGATTGACTTGGCAACTGCCCAATGCACTTCCTTTGCTTTGCTCAGGCCCCACTGCTCCAATAAAATTGTGATTGTTAAACAATCACGCGTACCAGCGGTCTATTTGTACAAAAATTATTATATATCATATCTCCAACAAAGATCACCATCAAAATCGCACTGTATGTAAACTATAAGATGCTGTGGAAAGAAACACATTTCTAATTTGTGTGGCCAGAACCCAGTAAATAAGAACGTTGTCTAGTGGATACTTATTATTACTATTCTTTACACACAACACCGGGCGCACAACACACTCTATCTAGAGTTAGACTAAGATACATTAACAGACGTTAGTCATTAATCTAGACTCAGACTTAGATCAAATCCTGGTCACGAGCCACTATTCTGTCGTACTGATAGGTTGTAAGTTAATTTTTGTACTGTCTGAGTAGAGCGGATGGTGATAGATACGTGAGAAAAGGTGTGAGAAATAGATTTCACGGGTGATAGCTTAAGGAGAAGATATGTCTCTGGAATGAGTAAGTTTCTCTATCCAGGCTATTTATACGACTATAAGTTAGTACAAAACATCATTGCCCTCCTCATACATATAAATATAAGTTTAACTACACACACACACACACACACACAGTTATGTGACAACAAGACACACAAACGTGAAACAAACTACGGTTAATTTGGGTACGGGTCTGACCAACACACAGAGTTAAGTTTCTTTTACTGTTTACTATCATTTAAACTTGACAACACCAAACATCTAAAGAAAGATCAAATAAAATCAGATTTACATACATATAAAATAGCAGATTAAATATGCCCTCCCCCTATGGAGAAAAGAACCTAAAAAATTAATAGCCCAAAGGTCGAAGGTTTGCCCTATGTTACAGAGTAGACAGTAAAGTAAACAAGTTCCTACTATAGACTACCCAGTAAAGGTAACATGTTTAAGCAAATCCAATTTTGGTAAAGTCCCTGTAACAAAGAAAATGATTCACCCTCTCTTTCATACAGTGGCCACTCAATCACTCTTACCTACTGTTGGTGATATCCCTTGGAATTACGGTTTTCCCTGAATATGTCATATCAGGTTTAATTCCAAAATTGGCCCCAGTCTAACAAAAAAAAAAAAAAAAAATCAAAGACTAGTGAGGTGAACGCCGAATTTGGTGTGGGGTTTTCCTGGATGAACATAGTTTTACCGCAAATAGTTGATGCAATATCGTGATCTTGGGGTTCACTGTTAACAGAGGAAAATACTTCCAATATTGGGAAACATCTGGTTGCTAAAATTGTTACAATTGATAAATGATGATAATCCTATCGGCTGACTCTTTGGTAGAGTGCCGATTCTAAACAACGTAAATTCTGGATGCTACGCGTGAACACGACTGTCAGAAGTCGAGAATTAATGTTATTTTTGCACACCACAGTGGGCTGAAAAAATTCAAAAAATATTGCTGGGTTTGGTAAGTCCAGTTAAATTTACAAGGTGGGACCCCAAGATGCAGCAATAGTAAATGCAGTCAGCGACCCATAGCTGTACTGCTTGCATCAGGACCAGCGAACCAGAGCTGGTCAAGACCGCACTCCACCTCCACGTGGTGGTCCTGGAAACAGTCTGCAGCAGTGCAGTCTGGCTGAGCGAGTGCGGATCGCAATGGGAAGGCAAACCCGGTCCCTAAAAAAATGCCGTGCTGAAGTCGGATGTGTCGACCGAAAGGTGCAGATATCACAGCTTAGGCGTAAACAGACACAACGCAACCACCGTCCTTTTCAGGGCGAACGAGGAAGAAGAAGAAGAAGAAGAAGAAAATTTACAAGGTAAAATGTTTCTCATGTATCGTTAGCAAATACTTGCTCACAAATGAAATTGGTGACGCACAAGCCAAAAAAAAGACAACATTAACCAATCGGTAAAAAAAAGACCGCTGAACGCCCTTGATCAGGTCTGCTAGGAATATATAAGAACACAATTATGGAAAAATGTTACTCCTCCAAATAGCTATATATATATGCACACAGACGGGGACAAGACAATCTCTTATCCACTCCGTCAGTCCTGATTAATTTTAAAAGGCACACAGTGTTTTCTTTTATGCCTACACTATCGCACGTCGCTTAAGTAGCTATTAATTTGGTCGGCGACTGATAGTTTAGTCGTATGATATTAAATAATAGGCACTTATAATAAATACGCGCAATGAAATAAGCGTGAATTCTTTTCCGTCACTATCAGTCGCGCCTAGCATATAAATCAGTCAACTAAAACCGTCTCTTCTTTTGTGAGAAAGCGTGTGATGAAAATTAACATTATAACTGAATGTCAGGTATGAAATAGCTACGTGTTATTTTATTTCACTAGTTTTACCAGCTAGAAAATCTAAGTGAATTATAATGGTAAAGCTAATACTTTAAAACACGTAAGCACTAATTTCTATTACCAAAAAGTCAGAATGAAATATCTCCACGAATGCTAATAACACATTTAGCGAAATGGTTCTAGAACTGCGTGCTTAGACGATCCAAAAATTCTGAGTGACAACTGATAGCAGTTTTAAGAAAACACAGTTTATATATCCTCATATTTCTCTGATCTGTAGATGTTGTTACTTTTCACGTTACCATGCGTAACGAGAATCAGAAACAGAGATTCAAGATAAAAGTTTTGCGGCCAGTCTTCCGCCGAGCGCTTTCGATCGTCATCAAAAGACTTATACGGGTAACGGGGTTCTCTAAGATTTTGCCGGTGAGCCTACTTCAAAGCGTACTCGGGGAAAGATTTTGCCCATGAGTCTACTTCAAAAGATTATGTGTTTTTCACATGCGGTCTGTCAAGTATCTTATGACTGACAGATAAGCTCGCGTAATAAGACGCGGTAAACAAACCTGATTCGCTACCTGTTATGACGGGCAGGTCACGAAAGTTTGTAAACACTTCGTTTGCCTGAGTTCGAAGAGAAGAGGCGTGGATGAAAAATATTAAGCTTGTGTGAGTACATAGGCAGTAAATGCATGGTTTTAGCTAGCAAATCATAGAGTGCTAACGGGATTACAAAGACTGTCAGATTACTGTAGGCTCTATTTCCATTATACGTTATATATACCTGTCACAAAAAGTAGGGGATATTTTAAGATGGTATGTATTATTTTACAAAAGAGTGGATTTCGTATTTTAATGTTTGTGTAGACATATCGAGCACGCTCTTCTCCACTCTCACGTGCAATATCATGTTGACCTGGTGACTCGTGATGAGTAAGCCAGTCCCAAGAACAGAGGTGGGGCCCATCCGTAAAGTTCACACATTATTCTTTTTCACAAAAATGCGTGTATCTCGGGTTTGATGAACACTACTCACCATGGACAGGTATAAAAAGACTCTGCAACAGATAAAATTTCTTTTCTTCGTCATGGAACGTTTGACAGAACAGCAGAGATGGATAGGCATAGGCATGTTGCAAACCGGAAGGCGGCAAGTGCATGTTGCTCGGAACCTCAATGTTTCACAGTCAGTTGTCAGCAGACTGTGGAACAGGTATCAAAATTTCCGCACAGTGGCTGATCTACCTCGGACTGGCCGCCCAAGAGTCACTACACGCCGCCCAGATCAACTTCTTGTTACTCAGGCCCTCAGAACTCGGACTCTAAATGCTACTCAACTTCTGCAACACCTTCAACAGACCACTGGGATCCGGGTCTCAACTCAGACAGTACGAGACTGTTTGCACCAAGTGCAACTGGCCTCACGCAGACCGTTTATAGCTTTGCCCATGTCACCACAACACAGGCGAGCAAGAATGGATTGGTGCCAACGTCATCATCGGTGGACCAATCAACAGTGGGCATCAGTGATGTTTTCTGATGAGTCCCATTTCGTTTTGGATTTTCATGATCGTCGAATACGTGTCTGGCGACGGCGAAGTCAGCGTTACCAGCCTCCTGCAACTGTTGCACACAACCGTTATGGAGGTGGCAGTGTAATGGTGTGGGCAGGGATCTGTATGAATGACAGGACCGACCTTCACATATGCCAGGTCAATATCACAGGGCTCTACTACCGTGACAACATCATCGAGCCTATCGTTGTGCCATTTGCTCAACGGCACGGACCAGATTTCATCTTCCAGGATGACAATGCACGTCCTCACCGTGCTCGCGTCGTCCAAGATCACCTTCAGATGCAGCATATCCAAACGTCACCGTGGCCGCCGATGTCCCCTGACCTGTCTCCTATTGAGCATTTGTGGAACCTCTTGAATAGACGCGTCCAACAACGCCCAGCCGCTCCACAGACTCTTCAGCAGTTAGCCCAGGCCCTTCAGCAGGAGTGGCAGAGAATTCCTCAAGACAACATCAGAAGGCTAATTTGCAGTATGAGACGTCGTTGCAATGCATGTTTAGCGGCAAACGGGGGCCCTACACGTTTTGATAAATACTGGAATATTTTTGTGAAAATGAAGTACCTACCCCGCCTTGGTTGCCAGTGAGACTAAAATCATGTGAGTAAAGCCATAACACTTCTTATACCGCAGATGTCTTGTTATGATGCTCAAGTTTACTTGTACGAAGGAATAAATGAACTAATTTGAAGTATATTGTCTTTGGATAACTTTTAAATTCAATATCCCCTACTTTTTGTGACAGGTATATATATATATATATATATATATATATATATACATATATATATATATATGTATATATATATATGTATATATATATGTATATATACATATATATATATATATATATATATATATATATATATATATATATATATATATATATATATATATATATATATATATATATATATATATATATATATATATATATATACATATATATATACATATATATATACATATATATATACATATATATATACATATATATATACATATATATATACATATATATATACATATATATATACATATATATATACATATATATATACATATATATATACATATATATATACATATATATATACATATATATATACATATATATATACATATATATATACATATATATATACATACACATATATACATACATATATAATATATATATATACATACTATAAAAAACAGTTTATAAAATATATATATATGTAGAAAATATTTTAAAATATATATATATATATATATATATATATATATATATATATATATATATATATATATATATATATATATATATATATATATATATATATATAAAATATATATATATATATATATATATATATATTATATATATATATATATATATATATATATATATATATATATATATATATATATATATATATATATTATATATATAATATATATATATATATATATATATATATATATATATATATATATAAATATATATATATATATATATATATATATATATATATATATATATATATATAACATTTATACATTTTTACATATATGTATTACACACGTGAAATACGTATGAATATTGCACATTAATTGCCAACATACAAGTAGTTATGGTACATTACATCTCAGATCACATATAGTTATGACACATTACATGTCAGCACATATATAGTTATGGTGCATTACATACCAATATACATATTGTTATGGTACATTAAATGCCATATACATATAGTTATGGTACATTACATATCTACATACATATCGTTATGGTACATTACATGTCTACATACATATAGTTATGGTACATTACTTGTCAGATTAATTATAGTTATGGTACATTACATGTCAACATACATATAGTTATTGTACATTACATGTCTGCATACATATAGTTATGGTATATTACATGTCTACATACATATAGTGGTGGTACATTAATGTCTACATACATATAGTTATTGTACATTACACGTCAACATACATATAGTTATGGTACATTACATTACAAGTCTTCATACTTATAGTGACTGTACATTACTCGTCAACATACACAAAGTTATGGGTCATTACATGTCTACATACATATCTTCTTCTTTGATCCTTAGCCGCCGACCGTCAAAGCAGTCAGTGGCCATCACGCCTAGTGGCGTCTTGTAGGGCAACAACAAATTGATTCCACTTTGCTCGATCGGTGGCCATCCTTCGTACAGTGCCCCAACTCTGGTTCATTCTTTGCATCTCAGCCTGCACAGTCCTCCGCCAGGTTGTTTTTGGTCGGCCTCTCTTTCGTTTTCCTTCAGGGGTCCAAAACATAGTTGTTCTTGTGATGGCATCGGGGTCTCTTCTGAGGACATGGCCAACCCAGCTCCAGAGTCTGCCAGCTATGCTGGTGTGCATGTCCTCTTGCTTGCTCCGAGTAAGCAGATCTTGGTTGGTGATGGTATTTGGTCAAAAGATTCGGTGAATTTTTCTTAGGTATGTTGTGTGAAAAGAGGACGATTTTGACATTTCCTTCTCTGTAACTCTCCAGCATTCCGCACCATAGAGAAGCGCAGAAAGCTTACAGCTCTGATATAATCTTAATTTTGTGCTTGTGCTGTATTGAGAGGACTTCCAGATGTTGTTTAGGCTAAAAAAGGCTGTTCTTGCTTTATTCATTCTGATGTTGATGTCTTTGCCTGCCCCGCCGTCTGGTGTTACTATGCATCCTAGGTATGTGAAGGTGTCTGTCTGTACCAGCTGCTGATTCTTTACTGATATGGGCTCAGGGTTGCTCACATTGAGCGTCATGACCTCTGACTTCTTTAAATTGATGTTCAAGTCCACCTGCTGGCTATACTTATTAAGTCTATCCGTTTTTTCCTGGATGTGTTGATGTGAATGTGCTAGTAGTGCAATGTCATCTGCATATTCCAGATCTTCCAATGCAGAAAATGTAGTCCATCTTATTCCTCTTGGACTGCCCTCTGTTGTCTGGCGCATCACCCAGTCTATGACTGTTAAAAATAGAGTGGTTGATAAGGGGCATCCCTGTCGTACTCCTGTCTTCACCTCAAAGGTTAGGTTGCTTTTCCCAACACTACACGTAAAGTTGGCATAGAGGCTTTTTATGATTGATACTATGCAGCTTGGAATTCCATAAGCCCTCAGTATTTTCCCTAAACTGTCCCTATGTATGTGTCAAAAGCCTTTTCAAAATCAACGAAATTAATGTACAGCTGTCTTTGCCATTCTGAGCACTGCTCTATAATGTTCCTGAGAGTGAATATATGATCGACACATCGTCTGTTCTTTCTAAATCCTGCTTGTTCTTTCCTCAGTTTGTGGACTACTGCTTTTGAAATTCTCTGTATAATTATCCTGCCTAGTATTTTGCTGGGAACTGAGAGAAGAGTGATTCCTCTCCAATTATTGCAGTCTGCAAGGTCTCCCTTCTTGGGCAATTTGACAATTATTCCTTTGTTCCACTCTGATGGTTTTGTCCCTGTTTTCCAGACTTGTGCAAATAGTGGTTCAAATAGTTCTGCTGCTAGCTCAGGGTCTGTCTTAAATAGCTCTGCATTTAAGTTATCATGGCCACGAGCTTTTCCGTTCCTTAACCCTTTGATTGCTGTAATGATTTCTTCTTTTAGTTAATAGTTATGGTATATTACATGTCAAAATACATATAGCTTAGGTACATTACATGTCAGCATGCATATAGTGATGGGGCATTACACGTCAACATGCACATAGTGGTGGAACATTACATGTCAACATACATATAGCTATGGAATAACTGTATGTCTACATACATAGAGTTATGGTATATTACATGTTAACATACAAATAGTGGTAGTAGATTACATGTTCACAAACATATAGTGGTGGTACTTTACGTGTCTACATAAATATACTGGTGGTACACTAAATGTCTACATACAAATAATTATGGTGCATTGCATATCAAAATACATATAGTGGTGGTACATTACATGTCAACATACATATAGTAGTGATACATTACTTGTCCACATACATATAGTTATGGTATTTTACATGTCAACATACATCATTTAGATAGGGTACATCACATGTCAACATACATATAGTTATGGTACATTACATGTCAACATACAAATAGTGATGGTACATTGCATGTCCACATACAAATAGTTATGGTACATTACATGTCTAAACACATATAGTTATGGTACATTACATGTCAGCATACATATAATTATTGTACATTACATGCCAACATACATATAGTTATGGTACATTACATGTTAACAAACATATAGGTATTGTACATTACATGTCTATATACATGTAGTTATGGTACAATACATGTCAGATTACATATAGTTAAGGTACATTACATGTCAGATTACATATAGTTATGGTACATTGCATGTCAGATTACATATATTTATGGTACACTACATGTCAACATACATAGAGTTATGGTATATTACATGTTGCCAAACATATAGTTATTGTACATTACATGTCTATATACATATAGTTATGGTACATTACATGTCTATACACATATAGTTATGGTACATTACATGTCAGATTATATATATTTATAGTACATTACATGTCAGATTACATATATTTATGGTTCATTACATGTCAACATACATATATTTATGGTACATTACATGTCAACATACAGATATTTATGGTACATTACATGTCAACATATATATATATATATATATATATATATATATATATATATAATATATATATATATATATATATATATATATATATATATATATATATATATATATATATATATATATATATATATATATATATATATATATATATATATATTATATATATATATTATATATAAATATATATATATTATATATATATATATATATATATATATATATATTATATATATATTATATATATATATATATATATATATATATATATTAATATATATATATATATATATATATATATATATATATATATATATATATATATATATATATATGGTACATTACATGTCAAAATACATGTATTTAACATACATTACATGTCAACATACATGTATTTATGGTACATTACATGTCAACATACATATTTTTATGGTACATTTCATGTCAACATACATATATTTAACATGAATTACATGTCAACATACATATATTTATGGTACATTACATGTCAACATACATATATTTAACATACATTACATGTCAACATACCTTTATTTATGATACATTACATGTCAACATATGGATATTTATGGTACATTACATGTCAACATACATATATTTATGGTACATTACATGTCAACATGTTGTTTTAGCTTTCCTGTATTTCTCTTATTCTTGTGATTCCAGAAGATTCCAGAAGAGGGACACTTGTATTTGTTTGGTTCTTGTCATAAGTTCTCTGTTAGTGATCTTGTCATAAGTTCTCTGTTAGTAGTGATCTTGTCATAAGTTCTCTGTTAGTGATCTTGTCATAAATTCTCTGTTAGTGATCTTGTCATAAGTTCTCTGCTGTGATCTTGTCATAAGTTCTCTGTTAGTGATCTTGTCATAAGTTCTCTGTTAGTGATCTTGTCATAAATTCTCTGTTAGTGATCTTGTCATAAGTTCTCTGCTGTGATCTTGTCATAAGTTCTCTGTTAGTGATCTTGTCATAAGTTCTCTGTTAGTGATTTTGCCATAAGTTCTCTGTTAGTGATCTTGTCATAAGTTCTCTGTTAGTGATCTTGCCATAAGTTCTCTGTTAGTGGTCTTGTCATAAGTTCTCTGTTAGTGATCTTGTCATACGTTCTCTGTTAGTGATCTTGTCATAAGTTCTCTGTCAGTGATCTTGTCATAAGTTCTCTGTTAGTGATCTTGTGATAGTCTGTATCTTTCTGGTTGTCATTTTTGTAGTCCTTGATGTTACAGAGCCATACAATAGGACTGACGTGACATTTAAGTTGAAGATTCTTATTGTTGTTTTGTCTGTTCCTCCAACTTTGGATGTATTGCTGTTATGAAGTTTGTATAAGTTCCAGATTGCAATGGGCACATCGATTTGTGTAAATATAGCACAGATGCGATAACGATATTATATTTTGCCTGTTTATTTTGTTTAATGCTGGATGTGAAAGGTAACTACCATGTCTTCGTACATTAAAAAAAAAAAACACACCATATAGCCCTCGCTTGAACATCTGTGCCCTATTCTGACTATATTTATAATCTACTCTGTCTCTAAATTGTTTCAGTCCTAAAATTCCTGTCGTGAGCGGTAGAGACCCCTGTGCAGTTTGCCAAGTAATTAGTGAGGAATATTCTCCACAAGTCTCGGTAAGCATTCTTAAATAACCTGTTCGTAATTTATTCTTGGGGTTTATAACGAGTCAGAGTAAGCCATCATAACGAGTGTGGCCGTATGACCTACAACCATCAGCATTTATTCAAGCTGGAGACTGGTTATAATGAGAATAAAACTATCATTAGTTATTATAGAAAAAGCAAGAATAATTTTTAACAAATATAAAAATACCCCAGACAGCTAAGAGCAGGGTAGAGCAAGGTGAAGCTACTGTGTCCACTTTGGTTAAAAAGCCACGTGACAAGTCGGCGGCAGTTGCATGGAAATGTAGTGACGCAAGTAAGGACAGGTACATCACGCTATGAGAACGTGATGTTTGACCAATAATTTATCAAATAGAATAAGCTTCCAACCAATGAAACACGTAGCCAGCTCAAAGCACTACGAAATTGTCGGCAGGAAATTATTAAACCGGCAGTCTTGGAAAAGTGAACAGTGTAGTAGGAAATATCAATGACTGTCCAGTTCCTAAGTTGAGGTATTCAACAATACTGTCAAACTTTCATGTATGTGTAATTGTACACATGAAAAGGTTATTCAGTTACCTGTTCAAGTAAGTAGTACGATCGCTCTATCATTTTGTATTTCAGCGTATTTTCGTATAATGAAAACATAATAGCAGAAGAGAAACAAAATGGAGGATACAATAGATATAACGAGAGAAGAGGATTTGAAACTGAGTATAGACAAGATGGCTATCAAGAAAGCTACGGTGAAAGAAATCAAATATGAAATTAAAATTATCAAGGATTTGGTAAAACTTGATGTTGGGAAAGAATTTTATGAAGCATCTTAGATTGAAGTGAACAAAGGACAATATATTCTTCATGTCGCAGATATATTTTTGATTGTACACTCCAATTGACATTGAATGAGAATCCAATTGTCGCATAAAGAGTTTATTATAGTAAGGAAGATGTGTAGAAAGCACATAGACCTTTAGACACTAGTTTTCACAGAGGTGAGCTAGTGTTGAGGGAAAGAGTTAACAGAAGGGCACAGGTTGGTGTCAGTGATTCTCTCACCTTTTAGACTACCAGCTCTTGTATTTTTCTGGCGACGACTAACTCTTTCTTACTCAAATCTTTTTTGAAGATGAACTAATAGTAACAAGTAATAATACAAGGAGGGTTGAGTATGTTTTTCTGAACAGAACATACAATCTACTAAGTCAAACTCAGAATGATGGTGAGTTACAGAATGTACATAATTACTTTAATTACAGTAGAAATATAAAATCAAGGTTGACATGTACTTTGAAAAAAAGAAATACTAGGAAATTTAGAACTGTCAGTGTCTTTGGTTCAGATAAGAAGTAAGAGGCTATTTTCCTCACGGACGAAAAGTTTATTCCTATGGCTATTTCGTGGAAGAGTGAATTCTGACTTTGGTCTGGGTTTTAAGTAGACTTATCTGCTTGGACTTCTCCTGGGCGTCACAGTAGGTAGGGATTACCAACTGGAGAATATGATTCAGTTGAGCAACAGTCCAAGAGATGACTAGGCTTTCCGTTAACCTGGTTGTGAAGTTGCGTTATGAAGTTCAGGTGCTGACGAGGTGTTAACTGCTTAAAGCTGTAGACTGCTCAGGGTTGCTGACTAGTGATATCACCGCTAGGTTTGAGACGTAAGCACTAATTCTCTCTGTAGCATAGAGCAACTAGGCGGTTTACTCGCAACAATTGCAGCAATCAAAATCCAGAAACTGGCTAGGATTCTGCAACTGGGCGCTCAGGACTTTATCCACAGCTTAAGAAATAGAACTTTAGTAGCTTTTTTACACTCAATCACAATATACTTGTAGATATGAGGTAAGTTGAGGCTTCTCTTCTATAACTTCTAAGCGTGCGTTGTCTTCCGCGGTTAATCAGCAAGTGATCTTAAAACTCAGCATATGTTCGCATGAAGTTAAAATATTTCCTGATTCCCACGCCAAGAGTTAATTATTTCCCGTTTCTCGTTCAGCCATGACAGAAGATTTATCGGGCGGTCTCCAGTTGACCACTGAACACGGAAATTTAATACTCTGGGAACCACTGGTTTCTACCAAGCTAATAAATCGTATAAGACATCCCTAAAGAAATGCTTTTTAAGTGCCTTTGAAGAAGAAGATAGAATTTTGGATCGAATGACAGGGCTATTAATGAAGACTTGAAAAATCAGCTAAAGAAACGAACACAGGTGCAAATATTTCCGTAGAGAAAAACTGACAAAATGGGAAGGAATAGAAAAGTAAGGAATTTTAAAATAATCTAGACGAAATCTTCGAGCACTCTGTGACAGGTACTCCCCAATTTAAAATAGTTGCAAACTATTCAATGAGAGAAGGTCTTTGTCTAAATTATAAATTCCTTCTGTCACCCAACTTTTCAATTCTCTCGACCTTTGTCCGCTTGCTAACGCTCCACTTGGCCATGGTTCTACATTTTGAGAATCCCTGAAGTTCTGTGTTATCGAAGAGCTAACTTTCGTAATTCCTTCTGGCCCCGTTCGTCTTGCCAAAATGCTGTACTCATTCACCTTTTCACACAAATTACGGTTAGAATGAACTAATTCTGACCTTCCACTATCTGTTGTCAGTTCGCTGCGCTTAGTCTGCCATTGTTCTGTGGCCCGCTTGAATGGGCGTGCAAAACATCCTTTGTCACGGTAACAATGAAAACTTTGCCGGTGTGTCTTCCATAAAAAAATAGGAACTTCTCATGTATCTCCTTAACTCCGCTCCTACGTTTGACCTGCTCAGGCGGTCAATATTCTTTTTCTTTCTTTCTGGATTGAAAGATTTAAATGGGCTACGTGAGTTCAATCTAACAAGAGTTAAGTTTTCTAAACCTCCCAAGTTTGCAGACAACTTGTTCTTTGATAAATCACACCAAGATTGAGTGTCACTGGCGTTCAGGTATGAACGAAGCAGTTTGGGATGGGTGAAAAACAACTTTATAGCTTTCCTCACAAATGGTTTAGTGCGAGAGTCATTCTCTCCCTTCTCAATCACAGGCGTATCTTGTATCTCAGACTGGGCTTTTCCTATCATTGTTGTGATTTTCTCAAGCAAATTTTTGTTTGGATCTTTCAATGACCCTGACGTATCTCCACTCATTTGAAAATATTCATCTCCTTCTGTAAAACTAATCGTCTCCTTGAGATTAGGGAAACTGTTATAGAATGGCTTCTCAGCAGAAGTATGAACTCTCTCATTTTCATCCGTGCACTGGAGCATGAAAGGGTCAGGCTTGGAGCTTACAACGCGCGTTCCATTGTTTCTCTCGACGACGATATTTTCCCCGGTATTAGTATGAGGAGTAACCTGTTCCTCTGTTCCAATGTGTAGTATGGTTGGGCTCCTCTCTAAAATTTCCGTTTGCCTGAGGTTTTCACAGAAGAACCTTTGTCCACCTGGCACTTGTGAATTATGTTCACAAGGTGCCATGTTCGCTTCTCTCTCACAGAGAAGGGGTGGGGTTTTTGGTGCTGGGTAAAACCCAGTGATATGGCAAATTTCTGCCGATTTATCCTTTTCCAACATTCCAGTGGATAAAGTCACAGGTAAAAAAGTTTTCTCCTGAACGTGTTCAACGACCCTAATTAAAGAGCCCATTGTGTCTCTATGAGTCACATGTTTTATCAGCCCTTTTGGTGGTTCCGCGTGTACCATTGTTGCGGGGCTTTATACGATTCACTTCTTTTATTGTTGTTGCGGCCCCGTCTTCTATTTCAGTGGTCGTTGTGGAAAGCCACCGTTCTCATTGATTCAATAAGCTTCTTAGTTCTGGTCATTTGATTCATTAATTCTTGATCGTGCTATTGTTGGAATAGTTACGCGAATGTGAGTTAATACTTTCTGTCTGTCACAA
The DNA here is from genome assembly GCA_024509875.1 of Oreohelix idahoensis. NCBI lineage: Eukaryota > Metazoa > Mollusca > Gastropoda > Stylommatophora > Oreohelicidae > Oreohelix > Oreohelix idahoensis. The sequence goes on from JAMPIV010009897.1 coordinate 122,869, forward strand.
GGTTTGAACTCAGTATCATAATTGTTGAATTTGTAACTTCAATGAACGTGATAAGTCTCTTCTCGAGTCCACACAATTTTTAATATACATTTCAAACAGTAGACAGTCCATGGAGGTTGATTATGAAAACATTATATATTAGAATTGAATCATACATCATAAATGCTATCCATGCATTATAGTAATAATCCTAATAATCCAATTAATTAAGCAACACTAACACGGCGCAGAAGGCAGAAACCTATATGTACTCGCGGTTGTTCGTTGTGACGGCCACAATCCTCTTAGCTCTGGCATTATAAAACCAACGGACTCTTATTATTGTTCTTCTCCTTGTTTCTTTTGGTCTTTAAAATTTTCGATTACCCTCAGGAAAGAAAGGACGACCCTGTCCGTACTGCAATTAACATTTTGCAATTATCATGCCTACCATGACCGATATATGACCATCGTCTTTTCCTTATATAGTCGGAGACATATTTCTGCCTAGAGTCTTCTCTTATTTGTCGATTAGTCTTGAATTCTTTCCAACTGATGTTCATGAGTTTTCTAAGACATTTGTTCTCGAATGTATTCAGCTTGTTCTCCAATGATTTTGTTATTTTCCAACTCTCACAGCCGTATGTTAACACTGAGATAACATTTGAATTAAACAGACGAAGCTTGGTATGTATATTCAATGATCGTAATTTCCAAATGTTAGATAATCTATTGAAGGCGCTAGCTGCCAAAGCAATTCTAGTATGGATTTCTCTTGTTGTGTCACCATCCTGAGTCTTTTTACTGCCTAAATAATTGAAACTTTCAACTTTCTGTAGTTTTTCCCCGTTCAAGATGATATCAAAGGTCTCGTTAGAAAAGTTCATAGCTTTAGTTTTAGAGGCATTTATTTGGAGACCAATTTTAACCGAGAGATGACACAAATTATTTATTGCTTCTTGGGATTGTCTTGGTGTTGAACTTAAGAATGCTACATCATCTGCGAAATCCAGGTCCCCCAGGAATTTTCCATTTGTCCATTTTATACCCAATTGTTCATTGTGGGTATAGTTTATGCATTATAGTCCTGGTCCAATAATATGCAACCCTATAGTCAGAACGTCGTAACTATATGTACGCGCGGTTGGGACATCCAACGGCCGACAATGAGATTAGACGTCTGGCGATATAAAACGAATGTGGACCATAATTTCATCCTTCCTTGACTTTAGTTAAAATTACTAACCTCGATACATTCCTCTCTTCATAAGAATATCGGACTGACCCATGTCCGTACTGCAATCACATATGTGCGGCAATATCATGCCTACCACTGGAAGGATTATAGGACACGTCTTATCCGTTTGACGGTCATCTAAGAAAAGGGTGTGGTAACCTAGTCACGGTGCGTGACATACCAACGCATACACGTCATAATCAATCGTGTGTATCGCGTACACTAACTAACAATTATTTACATTATATTAAACGTAGTCACCTATTAATCTTATGCTGTTAACCTCTAGCAGACCATGCCAATAAAATACCTTAACAATTCCCTGTCCACTGGGGGAAAAAAAAATCTATTAGATAGATTTTTTTTTAACAAAAACCCATCTGAAAAAATACCAATATGTTAACAATATCAAAAAAAAAAAATTTAACGAGATTGCGGCATATGGCCTACGACGTTCTGTCTAGAACCAATGTCGTGGTCATGTCGACTAACCAATAGTCATGTAATATATTCATTATTTATATCATAAATAAATATAAATGGTAATAAGAACTAAAAGAGAATGGTAATGTCGATCTCTAATTAAATAATTAATTAACTAAAAATATGTCGTGATAAAATGTCATGTCAGACTAATTTAAAGTGTTAAAATTAAACTAAATAACTATACTAGGTATGGAATAAGAATAAGTTGTTGAAAATCTAATGTAAGAAAAATGAGAGGATCTGTTAAAGAAAGACATAATAACGAATAAAGAATAAATTAGAGAAAGAAAAAAAATGATGTATAAATTTAACTAAGTTATGTGTGTTGAACATCAAGTAAGTGTAGTATTAAGTTATTAATACCTTTCTAACTAATTTAAACAATAGTATGCAATATAATCATGTAATTCTAAGAATATAATCAAAGAATTATGTGAGTTTTCTTCTTTCTTTCATTTTTTTTAAGTTTCATTCATTTTTTTAAAATTCAACTCACTTGTCATTTTAATGTGGATTAGTTTTGAAGAATAAATTAAAGTAATTAACATTGGATATGAAGATCCATTCGTAGTCTTGATCCTTGAATTTCCATTAGACAAAATGTTCAAGTATTCTGAATCACGTTATATAACGAATTAGTTCGACTGGAATGTCATTTATTTTCTCCGAAGTGTTTTGAAACAATGTTGTGACAAATGTAAACCAGGAAAGTCCCGGTGTAAAGACGAATATAGTGTCAATTGATTGCAGTCACTTTGTGTATAATTTGCCTATAGAAAGCAGCTGAGTAAATGGTTCATTCATGTGTCAAAAAGCAACGATGGTGCTATGTTCTTTGATTAAGTTTCTCTGTACATAGTATTGTCTTTGCGACAAACAACGTAAATTAGGAATCGACATCATTAGGATTTCGAGATAATGTATCTGCCAAGATGTTGTCGGATCCTGTGATGTACTCGATTGAAAACTCGAAGGGTTGGAGGAGTATAGCAAATCTGGTCAATTTAGGACTCTTGTGATTTGCTCGTTGTAGTGATGCTACGGCCCTTTGATCGGTTTGTACTACAAAAGGGGCTCCCAGTAGGAATTTTTCTAGTTTGGTTATCGCCCACACGACGGCTAAGAGTTCGCGATCAACCGTAGAGTACTTCACTTCTGGTGGTTTCAGTTTTCGTGACACGTACAAGTTTGGATGGAGGATGTCGTCATGGTATTGGAGCAAACATGCGCCAATTCCGTAGTTACTCGCATCTGTACGAAGAATGAACTTTTTAGAAGCATCAATTAATCTCAAAATAGGTGGATTTGAAAATATAGAGAAATTATTTGCCGAAAAATTCTGTCACATTCGTCAGTCCATGTCACTTTCACTGGCATGTTCTTCTTTAGTAATGAGGACAATACAGCAGTGATGGATGACAAGTTAGGTACGAATCTACTGTAATATTGGACTAGACCTAACAAGCTTCTCACTTGTTTCTTCGTTTGAGGAACGGAAATGTTTAAAATTTTTGAAACTGTACTGGGTAATGTTCGGATATATCCAGCTCCAATAATGTGACCCAAAAAAGTGATCTCATGAAATGCTACCTGTAATTTTGTAGGTTTAGCAGTTAACTTGTACCTTCTCAAGGTATCAAAAACGTATCCAAGACCCAAAAAATGTTCCTCAAAAGATGAACTAAACAAGCATATGTCATCTATATATGTAATAATGTCTGGTCTACCTGAAAAAATGTGTCGCATCATGCGAACAAAGGTAGCTGGAGCGTTAACCAGCCCAAAAGGCATCACGTTCCACTGGTATAGACCTAGCGGAGTTGAAAACGCTGTGTAGTATTTTGCTTTTTCGGTTAGTGGTATCTGCCAATAACCTTTAGTTAAGTCTATCTTAGTAAATATAGTTGCTGTCGATAGACGTGGCAGTAAGTCATCGAGAAGTGGATGTGGTTCGCTATCAACTATCGTTTGTGCATTTAATTTTCTATAGTCGACGCATAGTCTAATGTTATTGTCCTTCTTTCGGACAATAACTAATGGAGAAGAAAATGGGGAATTACTAGTTTCGATAATTCCTAAAGATAACATCTGTTCAAGTTCCTTAGTAGTTTTAGTAAGAAAGTGTATAGGAACAGAATAAGGATGTACCCGAATTGGAGTATCCTCGTTAAGAGTGATGTCATGATTAATGACTGATGTGCGACCTGGAACATCGGTCAACACATCTGGATAAGATTGTAGCAGATCAGCAATCTTTTGATGCTGTTGCGGTGTAACCGACGAAGAGATGGTTACGTCCCGCCAAGATTCGCTAGATTGTACTACAGGTACAGGTAAAGCTAACTGTACCTCAGGAAAAGAAGATTCTTCTTCCTGGATAACGGATAAATTAGAATAGTGACATGTAGGTCTGAAAGTGTCATCTAATTCATGAAAAATAGCTTGTAGATGTTCAGGTCGAGTATGAAATTGCTTGAGCATATTTATGTGAAATATTTTGTGATGTCCCTTAATGTCCAGGACATAATCAACATCAGAAATCTTATTGATAACCTGGTAAGGACCATTCCACGAGATTAGTAGTCTATTATTGTTATGTGGCAATAACACATAAGCTTGATCTCCTGGAAATAATTGACGTAATCGTCTATTACTGTTTTGGAAAGTTCTAGCTTTCTCTTTCGCAGCCTCAGATGAAGCTGTTGCCATTTGACAGGCATCAATAATGTTATTCCGGAGATTAATTACATATTCATAGGATGACTGAGTGTCCTGAGTCATCTCAGAATCGATTAATAAATCTTTTATCAGTCCCATAGGACCTCTTGGAGGAGCGCCAAAGACTAAATGAAACGGAGAGAAGCCAGTTTGTTCATTTGGCACCTCTCGATAAGCGAATAACACCGCTGGTAGCACTCTGTCCCAGTCCTGTGGATGGTTAACTGTAACTTTATGTAGCATTTGTTTGAGTGTACGGTTAAGTCTTTCTACAGCACCATTACTCATTGGGTGATAAATGCTGCTGAGGTTTCTATCTATTTGCCAAGTCTTCATTACCTCCGTCATAGTCTCAGATATAAATTGAGAACCATGATCTGACAAAAGTTTTCTAGGAAAACCTACTCTAGAAAAGATCAAGTGTAGTGCATCAGCTACATCTCTGTGGTGGTGGTTGTTTTTAATGGGATGGCTTCTGGCCATCGTGTGCATAAATCGATGCAAGTGAGAATAAACCTATGTCCTCTGGCTGATGGTAAAAGTGGGCCAATGATATCAATGGCCATTTTGTCGAAAGGTCTCACCGATATATCACAAGCCTGAATAGGCGCCGTGTGAAAGGCTCCCCGTGCTTTCACTTCTTGGCATATCGTACAGGAGCGTACGTACTGTGAAATATCTCGTGATACTCCCGGCCAAAAAAAAAGAAGATAATACTCGTGAACGTGTACGAGTATAACCCATGTGACCTGCACACTTAGAATCATGTGCATGTTGAAGTATGTACCGCCTAAAAGCAAAAGGTACCATGACTTGTTGTCTTATCTGAGTTTTATCCATAAAACATCTTAATAAAATGTCATTTTTTTAATACTAAACCACTGACTATAATTTATGTTCCTAGAAAGATTGTCATCTTTGTTGACCAGCGTAAAAAATTTTGTTAGTGACCTGTCTTCCCTCTGTTTTGCAGCAAATGATACTCGGTCAATAGCAGAATGAATCTCGATATTTTCATGATCATTTGTTTCCTTGTTTTCCGTGTCTATAGTCTCTAATTGTTTTGTATGTGCTCTGGTTATTGCTGCATTTCCGATGTATAGATTATTTTTTTCCCATTGAATAATCTCATCTGGTGTGCAATCTTTACTCCCGTGTATGCATCCCACCATAAGGTCGGCAATTGGGTTTCTTAACATGCATGCTTTAACATTGCCTGTGAAGAAAGGTGTGTCAATGTAAATAATAGCTGTTGGATAATATTCTATGGTTCCCCCAAAAGTCATGCACCTGACATGTTCTCCAGTTGCACAATTTGGATGAACAAGTGTCTGACGGATTCCGATCGTGGTCGATCCCGAATCTCTTAAGACTGAGACGATGGATCCATTAACTTTTCCTCTGTTGAAGATCAGTGATCCTGTTCCGTCATTGACTGCTAGACTGACTTCTGGTAGAATATGACCGCAGTTCAGAACTGTCTCTTTTGCTTTCTGAAATATAAGATTACATGTTGGGCAACTATTTGCCACGTTATAATTCATTGCAAAACAAGTAGACGATGACTGTATTTTGTTATCAGTAGTTGAACTCTGAACCCTAGGGGTTGTAGCAGTAGTAACAGCTGCCCCTGTATTATGGTTATAAGTTGTCGATCTACGAGAATGAGAACGATGACGAGAATAATTAGATGAATTATCCCGTTGTCCTCTATTGTAACTGTTATCTCGATGTCTCGAGTTATAATTATCGCTATTGTTCCACTTGTAATCATTATTATAGTTATATGATCGATTATAACTTGAGTTACGTGGATTACTGTTATTTCTTGACTGAGGTGAATAGTTTCTGGTTTGTTGTCGTCCTCTATTAAAGTTATTGTTAAAGTTATTCTGTCCCTTATGAAAATTAATGTCATAGTTTCCTTTGAACCTACCCCTGTCTACACTGTGTGTTCTAGGTTTGTTATGATTATGATATGCCATATTGGAGGCTACAGGAAGTGGTTCTCTTATCAATGTGCCAGAAATATTAGCATTCGGATGAGCTGTGCAGTAATTTAAAGAAATTTTTTCTAACTCATCAATAGATTCTGGTTTTCTTTCTTGCAGATAAGCAAAGAATGGTGGGCTGACAGACGATAATACTTTATCCCTCAATAACAAATCGACTAACTTGTCGTAGGATTTGTTGACACCTGCCAGTTCAACCCATCTGTTAAAAGTATTGCGTATGTTAGCAATAAAACCTGTGAAATCTCTATTGTTATCTGGCAACAAACTTTTAAAACGCAATCTACATGCCTCTTCGTTCAAGTGGAAACGACGTAGTAACAACGTCTTAATGGCCTCATAGTCTGTTGATAGTGTTGGATCTATATTTTGTGCTGCACTTGCAGGTTCGCCATCTAGAAATTCCTTAAGTTTCAGTGCCCATGCCGCTTTGTCAAGGTTATTCACCTTACATATGTCCTCAAAGCGCGCGAGCCACGATGAAAGGTCATCTACGTGTAACTTGAATGGAGGCAGCTTAAAGTAATAATTACCTTTAAGTCGTGTGGATGAAGATCCAGATTGAGCAGTATCATTTTGGGTTGCTGCAGCGCCCTGTGAATTAAGTTTTGCTGTTTCTAATTTAAGTCGTTGCAATTCCATTTCTTGCTGCAGTATGATTTCTTGTCGTTTCAATTTATTCTCTTCTTCAATCCGTAGGATTTCATCTCTTGCTATCTTTCTTTCTTCTTCTTGTCTTAATTCTGCCTTCTTTTCCGCCTGTTTTCTTTCAAGTTCTTCCATCTCTGCTTTAGCAATGGCTTTCTTTTCCTCCTCTTCTGCCTTATATTTTGCAAATTCAGCCAATGCATAAGCCTCGAGAAGTTCTCCTTTTTTCCCAAAATCTTTACCATTTTTAATAAAATAGTCTAAGTTAAGCATCTTGACGTTAATATTGTACGTAATGGTTATGTAATAATCACCAATAAATTTTAAGTAATTATTATACTTATTCAATTTATGAATAGTCGATATAAACAATCATAATATTATTGAACTTAATCTGGGAATGTTCAATTTAATTAATTGTAATATTATCTAACTATTATTTGTAGATTCCATACATAGACATACTATGTTGGGAAAATATTACATATATACTCGTTAATATATCATAAATAGTTATGATATTTATCTATTTCGGGTGCTGAATTACTATCATGCACCTAATAATAAATAGTATTATTCCTCAAGTATTATATCATTCAGTCAGTGATATGTGCTAAGTAAATCATTTAGTAATGGAAAAAATGTACCAAATAATATACACTATGTCCTTTATATGCAGGACAGACTAAAAAGTCAAATTATTTTATATAAATATATATTATTATTATATTATGCCTTAATCATGAGCTATAAAGTGCATCGCCCATTTCTTGGACTACCACTGCAAATTGGTGCAAAGTCCCTAATTCTCCTTAAAAGTCATTAAATTTTAATTATATTCATATACACTCTTATTAAGCAAGAAATTATATTATTAGTGTTAAATCATGAACAGATGAAATGAGGACATACGATACGATGGGTAAACCAAGGATAAACAAACCATATTATCACGAAACAAGACGTTTCTACAATAAAAATTGATATTATGAAACCAAATCTGCAAACCGGAAATATAGAGTAGGGTGAAGGTTAACTGAATATAGAGTTAAATCTGCGTACACAAAAATTAATGACGCAAACATGGACTCATTGACGGTTATACAAAAAAAAAATGAACTGAATAATAGCAAGATCAGAAAGAACAAGATAGATTACTAACATTGTTACCAAACTAAATAGAATTTAAACTGAATACGATAAAATACACCGATTATTTCACCAAACTAGACATCTAACATATACTGTGAATTAAATGCAGTCCCGAACGAAACAAGCCCCGGAAATGTCATCGACGCGTTCTCCGCGAAATGCGATTTAATTCACTACCCTAAAGACCGTTCAGAATGAATATCGGCAATCCGTAGAGCCATAATTTATTCATTCTGAATCTCCACTCCAACCTCCCACAAATTAGGCACAGCACAAACAATGAAAACAAATATAACGTGCATATAAAATATATAGAACGGACATGCCTGCAAAATGTGAATTAGACTCAGTGATGTTTCTTATGAATGACAACAGTCACGAACTGAGACTTATCTTTTAACCCGTCGTCCGATGCGATCTTCACCAACGGCCTAGACTAGAGGATAGGACTGTTTGCTCCTTGTTGGTAAATAATGTCTTTTCAATCCTATGATCTACTGAGAAGTTGTATTCTTGAATGAAACATTAGGTGAGCTGGCATCGTCCTTCGATCGTTGGCTTGTACACGGAATATTGTGACGTCACTGATTTTTGCATAGTTACACAAGCCACGTCATGTTCGGAATCATGTGACTTGAACGTTTTCTTGTAATCGTAAACAGTCCGTGAAAGTATGTAAACAAGAAAAATTTCTTTCTTCCTTCGTTCCCCAGCAATGGCAACCACTTTGTTGCGGGGCTTTATACGATTCACTTCTTTTATTGTTGTTGCGGCCCCGTCTTCTATTTCAGTGGTCGTTGTGGAAAGCCACCGTTCTCATTGATTCAATAAGCTTCTTAGTTCTGGTCATTTGATTCATTAATTCTTGATCGTGCTATTGTTGGAATAGTTACGCGAATGTGAGTTAATACTTTCTGTCTGTCACAAGGTTTGAACTCAGTATCATAATTGTTGAATTTGTAACTTCAATGAACGTGATAAGTCTCTTCTCGAGTCCACACAATTTTTAATATACATTTCAAACAGTAGACAGTCCATGGAGGTTGATTATGAAAAACATTATATATTAGAATTGAATCATACATCATAAATGCTATCCATGCATTATAGTCCTGGTCCAATAATATGCAACCCTATAGTCAGAACGTCGTAACTATATGTACGCGCGGTTGGGACATCCAACGGCCGACAATGAGATTAGACGTCTGGCGATATAAAACGAATGTGGACCATAATTTCATCCTTCCTTGACTTTAGTTAAAATTACTAACCTCGATACATTCCTCTCTTCATAAGAATATCGGACTGACCCATGTCCGTACTGCAATAACATATGTGCGGCAATATCATGCCTACCACTGGAAGGATTATAGGACACGTCTTATCCGTTTGACGGTCATCTAAGAAAAGGGTGTGGTAACCTAGTCACGGTGCGTGACATACCAACGCATACACGTCATAATCAATCGTGTGTATCGCGTACACTAACTAACAATTATTTACATTATATTAAACGTAGTCACCTATTAATCTTATGCTGTTAACCTCTAGCAGACCATGCCAATAAAATACCTTAACAACCATCAAAGGCTGTTTCAGTTCTCCTAGAACTATGTAACTTCCCTTGTCGTTCACTCCGTTAGTGTCAACAATGAGAGGTAACTCTGGGCTACTTTTAAGCTCTCTGTCCTTTTGTTGCCCAGATGACATTAATCGCGGGATGGGGCTGTTACTGAAGTTATCTGTCTTCTTAGACGTTTCTGTACAGTCCTCATTCCTCCAGTTTTTATTGTTGTTGTAGTCCTGAGCGCTTTTGTTGTGGTTATGAAATTGGTCTTTGTGTGCTTTCTGAGATTGAGCGAAGACATGTTGTTGATTATTAGAGATGTTCGGGGTGTCTGGGAGATTCCTTTTCTGACGTGTTCCTGACGAGAGGGTACTTTTCCTTATACTACCAGCATTTGTGTGCTTAGGTACCTTCAAAAAGGGGTCATGACTTATCGAGTTCGATGTCCGCCTCTCTGCTTTGCCTAAACATGGGCTCTGAGTACTAAGTTGCGCTTCCTGTGGAGCAGAGGGTGCTTCCTCTTGAAATAATGGTTCATCTGACCTGGGAGTGGGGCTCTGGGATTCCGTGGCCTCATGACTAGTCATGGGTTTCAAATCTCTTGGCGAGTTTTGAGTTTCCAGTGGCGGCGTCTTCAACTTAAGGTAGGGTTGAGCTTCCAGCTGTGCCCTATCATATGCTGCTTCACTGCTTATGGCCTCTTCTTTCCACTTGGCCTCCTTCTCGTTCCAGTCGCGAGTCCATTTTTCATCACTCTTTATCATTTCCATCTCTGTTCTCGTGAAAAGTTCTGCCTGTTCTAAGACATGTTTCGCAATTAACTTTCTCGAGTAACCTCTTTCCTCACCTTCCTAATAAGAGTCACTTATCCATGTATCTAAACATCTTATAATTTTTATGGAATCGTTCACTTTGTGATCTGTCAGATATCGGATAAATTTAGCTCTAAGTTCAGCTACTGCGTTCATTTTAGATCGCTGGGTAGGTAGTTCAATCTCTCAGTATACGCTGCACTAGTTTCCAGTTATTACTAATAATTCTATGAAGTATTGTAATAATAAACCACTGATCAATTTACAGAAGCTCGAGGTAATACTATTAAGTCTACTGACGTAATGTATTCCTTTACAGATGCTAGTATAATTGATATTTTAATAATACTTATTTCTGCTGAATTAAGGTATTATTAACTTTAGACAGACGCTACACTTGCTTCCGATTATTACTAATAATTCTATGAAGTATTGTAATAATAAACCACTGATCAATTTACAGAAGCTCGAGGTAATACTATTAAGTCTACTGACGTAATGTATCCCTTTTCAGATGCTAGTATAATTGATAGTTTAATAATATACTTATTTCTACTAAATTAAGATATTATTAACTTGAGCCAGACTCAAGTATAATTTATTTATTTTTAACCCTGTGTGTACTCTTATTTCTTCTGAAGTAAGGTATTACAATTGCAGCCAGTCTTTCACAACACAATCATCAACTTGTACACTTAGTTATCTTAAGCCACTAATTAACTTAATGAACTTAATTAATCTAAGTAACTTAATTAATTAAATAATTAATTAATTTATTCCAGGACCATTCAGATTTCACTTTCCTTATTCTACTGTGTAATTCCACAATTCTGTTCAGAAAATATAAGAAGTTTCGTTGTCTAGGGATATACAATAGATTCTACTCCAAGGTATTGATAGACTACTAGTTAAAGATTCAACAATTCTTCTGCAGATAGGTCACCAAAGGTAAGATTCCGGACCGAGCATCCCAGTTTGTCGCAGATATATTTGATGGTTGTGCACTCCAATTGACATTGAATGAGAATCCAATTGTCGCATAAAGAGTTTATTATAGTAAGGAAGATGTGTAGAAAGCACATAGACCTTTAGACACTAGTTTTCACAGAGGTGAGCTAGTGTTGAGGGAAAGAGTTAACAGAAGGGCACAGGTTGGTGTCAGTGATTCTCTCACCTTTTAGACTACCAGCTCTTGTATTTTTCTGGCGACGACTAACTCTTTCTTACTCAAATCTTTTTTGAAGATGAACTAATAGTAACAAGTAATAATACAAGGAGGGTTGAGAATGTTTTTCTGAACAGAACATACAATCTACTAAGTCAAACTCAGAATGATGGTGAGTTACAGAATGTACATAATTACTTTAATTACAGTAGAAATATAAAATCAAGGTTGACATGTACTTTGAAAAAAAGAAATACTAGGAAATTTAGAACTGTCAGTGTCTTTGGTTCAGATAAGAAGTAAGAGGCTATTTTCCTCACGGACGAAAAGTTTATTCCTATGGCTATTTCGTGGAAGAGTGAATTCTGACTTTGGTCTGGGTTTTAAGTAGACTTATCTGCTTTGACTTCTCCTGGGCGTCACAGTAGGTAGGGATTACCAACTGGAGAATATGATTCAGTTGAGCAACAGTCCAAGAGATGACTAGGCTTTCCGTTAACCTGGTTGTGAAGTTGCGTTATGAAGTTCAGGTGCTGACGAGGTGTTAACTGCTTAAAGCTGTAGACTGCTCAGGGTTGCTGACTAGTGATATCACCGCTAGGTTTGAGACGTAAGCACTAGTTCACTCTGTAGCATAGAGCAACTAGGCGGTTTACTCGCAACAATTGCAGCAATCAAAATCCAGAAACTGGCTAGGATTCTGCAACTGGGCGCTCAGGACTTTATCCACAGCTTAAGAAATAGAACTTTAGTAGCTTTTTTACACTCAATCACAATATACTTGTAGATATGAGGTAAGTTGAGGCTTCTCTTCTATAACTTCTAAGCGTGCGTTGTCTTCCGCGGTTAATCAGCAAGTGATCTTAAAACTCAGCATATGTTCGCATGAAGTTAAAATATTTCCTGATTCCCACGCCAAGAGTTAATTATTTCCCGTTTCTCGTTCAGCCATGACAGAAGATTTATCGGGCGGTCTCCAGTTGACCACTGAACACGGAAATTTAATACTCTGGGAACCACTGGTTTCTACCAAGCTAATAAATCGTATAAGACATCCCTAAAGAAATGCTTTTTAAGTGCCTTTGAAGAAGAAGATAGAATTTTGGATCGAATGACAGGGCTATTAATGAAGACTTGAAAAATCAGCTAAAGAAACGAACACAGGTGCAAATATTTCCGTAGAGAAAAACTGACAAAATGGGAAGGAATAGAAAAGTAAGGAATTTTAAAATAATCTAGACGAAATCTTCGAGCACTCTGTGACAGGTACTCCCCAATTTAAAATAGTTGCAAACTATTCAATGAGAGAAGGTCTTTGTCTAAATTATAAATTCCTTCTGTCACCCAACTTTTCAATTCTCTCGACCTTTGTCCGCTTGCTAACGCTCCACTTGGCCATGGTTCTACATTTTGAGAATCCCTGAAGTTCTGTGTTATCGAAGAGCTAACTTTCGTAATTTCTTCTGGCCCCGTTCGTCTTGCCAAAATGCTGTACTCATTCACCTTTTCACACACAAATTACGGTTAGAATGAACTAATTCTGACCTTCCACTATCTGTTGTCAGTTCGCTGCGCTTAGTCTGCCATTGTTCTGTGGCCCGCTTGAATGGGCGTGCAAAACATCCTTTGTCACGGTAACAATGAAAACTTTGCCGGTGTGTCTTCCATAAAAAATAGGAACTTCTCATGTATCTCCTTAACTCCGCTCCTACGTTTGACCTGCTCAGGCGGTCAATATTCTTTTTCTTTCTTTCTGGATTGAAAGATTTAAATGGGCTACGTGAGTTCAATCTAACAAGAGTTAAGTTTTCTAAACCTCCCAAGTTTGCAGACAACTTGTTCTTTGATAAATCACACCAAGATTGAGTGTCACTGGCGTTCAGGTATGAACGAAGCAGTTTGGGATGGGTGAAAAACAACTTTATAGCTTTCCTCACAAATGGTTTAGTGCGAGAGTCATTCTCTCCCTTCTCAATCACAGGCGTATCTTGTATCTCAGACTGGGCTTTTCCTATCATTGTTGTGATTTTCTCAAGCAAATTTTTGTTTGGATCTTTCAATGACCCTGACGTATCTCCACTCATTTGAAAATATTCATCTCCTTCTGTAAAACTAATCGTCTCCTTGAGATTAGGGAAACTGTTATAGAATGGCTTCTCAGCAGAAGTATGAACTCTCTCATTTTCATCCGTGCACTGGAGCATGAAAGGGTCAGGCTTGGAGCTGACAACGCGCGTTCCATTGTTTCTCTCGACGACGATATTTTCCCCGGTATTAGTATGAGGAGTAACCTGTTCCTCTGTTCCAATGTGTAGTATGGTTGGGCTCCTCTCTAAAATTTCCGTTTGCCTGAGGTTTTCACAGAAGAACCTTTGTCCACCTGGCACTTGTGAATTATGTTCACAAGGTGCCATGTTCGCTTCTCTCTCACAGAGAAGGGGTGGGGTTTTTGGTGCTGGGTAAAACCCAGTGATATGGCAAATTTCTGCCGATTTATCCTTTTCCAACATTCCAGTGGATAAAGTCACAGGTAAAAAAGTTTTCTCCTGAACGTGTTCAACGACCCTAATTAAAGAGCCCATTGTGTCTCTATGAGTCACATGTTTTATCAGCCCTTTTGGTGGTTCCGCGTGTACCATCAAAGGCTGTTTCAGTTCTCCTAGAACTATGTAACTTCCCTTGTCGTTCACTCCGTTAGTGTCAACAATGAGAGGTAACTCTGGGCTACTTTTAAGCTCTCTGTCCTTTTGTTGCCCAGATGACATTAATCGCGGGATGGGGCTGTTACTGAAGTTATCTGTCTTCTTAGACGTTTCTGTACAGTCCTCATTCCTCCAGTTTTTATTGTTGTTGTAGTCCTGAGCGCTTTTGTTGTGGTTATGAAATTGGTCTTTGTGTGCTTTCTGAGATTGAGCGAAGACATGTTGTTGATTATTAGAGATGTTCGGGGTGTCTGGGAGATTCCTTTTCTGACGTGTTCCTGACGAGAGGGTACTTTTCCTTATACTACCAGCATTTGTGTGCTTAGGTACCTTCAAAAAGGGGTCATGACTTATCGAGTTCGATGTCCGCCTCTCTGCTTTGCCTAAACATGGGCTCTGAGTACTAAGTTGCGCTTCCTGTGGAGCAGAGGGTGCTTCCTCTTGAAATAATGGTTCATCTGACCTGGGAGTGGGGCTCTGGGATTCCGTGGCCTCATGACTAGTCATGGGTTTCAAATCTCTTGGCGAGTTTTGAGTTTCCAGTGGCGGCGTCTTCAACTTAAGGTAGGGTTGAGCTTCCAGCTGTGCCCTATCATATGCTGCTTCACTGCTTATGGCCTCTTCTTTCCACTTGGCCTCCTTCTCGTTCCAGTCGCGAGTCCATTTTTCATCACTCTCTATCATTTCCATCTCTGTTCTCGTGAAAAGTTCTGCCTGTTCTAAGACATGTTTCGCAATTAACTTTCTCGAGTAACCTCTTTCCTCACCTTCCTAATAAGAGTCACTTATCCATGTATCTAAACATCTTATAATTTTTATGGAATCGTTCACTTTGTGATCTGTCAGATATCGGATAAATTTAGCTCTAAGTTCAGCTACTGCGTTCATTTTAGATCGCTGGGTAGGTAGTTCAATCTCTCAGTATACGCTGCACTAGTTTCCAGTTATTACTAATAATTCTATGAAGTATTGTAATAATAAACCACTGATCAATTTACAGAAGCTCGAGGTAATACTATTAAGTCTACTGACGTAATGTATTCCTTTACAGATGCTAGTATAATTGATATTTTAATAATACTTATTTCTGCTGAATTAAGGTATTATTAACTTTAGACAGACGCTACACTTGCTTCCGATTATTACTAATAATTCTATGAAGTATTGTAATAATAAACCACTGATCAATTTACAGAAGCTCGAGGTAATACTATTAAGTCTACTGACGTAATGTATCCCTTTTCAGATGCTAGTATAATTGATAGTTTAATAATATACTTATTTCTACTAAATTAAGATATTATTAACTTGAGCCAGACTCAAGTATAATTTATTTATTTTTAACCCTGTGTGTACTCTTATTTCTTCTGAAGTAAGGTATTACAATTGCAGCCAGTCTTTCACACACAATCATCAACTTGTACACTTAGTTATCTTAAGCCACTAATTAACTTAATGAACTTAATTAATCTAAGTAACTTAATTAATTAAATAATTAATTAATTTATTCCAGGACCATTCAGATTTCACTTTCCTTATTCTACTGTGTAATTCCACAATTCTGTTCAGAAAATATAAGAAGTTTCGTTGTCTAGGGATATACAATAGATTCTACTCCAAGGTATTGATAGACTACTAGTTAAAGATTCAACCATTCTTCTGCAGATAGGTCACCAAAGGTAAGATTCCGGACCGAGCATCCCAGTTTGTCGCAGATATATTTGATGGTTGTGCACTCCAATTGACATTGAATGAGAATCCAATTGTCGCATAAAGAGTTTATTATAGTAAGGAAGATGTGTAGAAAGCACATAGACCTTTAGACACTAGTTTTCACAGAGGTGAGCTAGTGTTGAGGGAAAGAGTTAACAGAAGGGCACAGGTTGGTGTCAGTGATTCTCTCACCTTTTAGACTACCAGCTCTTGTATTTTTCTGGCGACGACTAACTCTTTCTTACTCAAATCTTTTTTGAAGATGAACTAATAGTAACAAGTAATAATACAAGGAGGGTTGAGAATGTTTTTCTGAACAGAACATACAATCTACTAAGTCAAACTCAGAATGATGGTGAGTTACAGAATGTACATAATTACTTTAATTACAGTAGAAATATAAAATCAAGGTTGACATGTACTTTGAAAAAAAGAAATACTAGGAAATTTAGAACTGTCAGTGTCTTTGGTTCAGATAAGAAGTAAGAGGCTATTTTCCTCACTGACGAAAGTTTATTCCTACGGCTATTTCGTGGAAGAGTGAATTCTGACTTTGGTCTGGGTTTTAAGTAGACTTATCTGCTTTGACTTCTCCTGGGCGTCACAGTAGGTAGGGATTACCAACTGGAGAATATGATTCAGTTGAGCAACAGTCCAAGAGATGACTAGGCTTTCCGTTAACCTGGTTGTGAAGTTGCGTTATGAAGTTCAGGTGCTGACGAGGTGTTAACTGCTTAAAGCTGTAGACTGCTCAGGGTTGCTGACTAGTGATATCACCGCTAGGTTTGAGACGTAAGCACTAGTTCACTCTGTAGCATAGAGCAACTAGGCGGTTTACTCGCAACAATTGCAGCAATCAAAATCCAGAAACTGGCTAGGATTCTGCAACTGGGCGCTCAGGACTTTATCCACAGCTTAAGAAATAGAACTTTAGTAGCTTTTTTACACTCAATCACAATATACTTGTAGATATGAGGTAAGTTGAGGCTTCTCTTCTATAACTTCTAAGCGTGCGTTGTCTTCCGCGGTTAATCAGCAAGTGATCTTAAAACTCAGCATATGTTCGCATGAAGTTAAAATATTTCCTGATTCCCACGCCAAGAGTTAATTATTTCCCGTTTCTCGTTCAGCCATGACAGAAGATTTATCGGGCGGTCTCCAGTTGACCACTGAACACGGAAATTTAATACTCTGGGAACCACTGGTTTCTACCAAGCTAATAAATCGTATAAGACATCCCTAAAGAAATGCTTTTTAAGTGCCTTTGAAGAAGAAGATAGAATTTTGGATCGAATGACAGGGCTATTAATGAAGACTTGAAAAATCAGCTAAAGAAACGAACACAGGTGCAAATATTTCCGTAGAGAAAAACAGACAAAATGGGAAGGAATAGAAAAGTAAGGAATTTTAAAATAATCTAGACGAAATCTTCGAGCACTCTGTGACACTTCATGAAAGGAAAAATAACTAAGATTTATTTGATGTACAGAATGTATAATTGTTGAACATAGTTTGACACTTTTTGACCAGTTTGCTGTTAAATAAAATTCATTTTTTAAGGACCAGGCTGTTGAAAATTGATTATCAGTTGGATAACATAGATGTATTGTCAAAGTTCACACTTCTCAACCACTAATGCTCTCCATCGCACACCACCTGTAAAAGGAAAGAACGAACCACAACACTCAGACAGGGTCTAAGAAATAACCAACTCTGGTGAGCTATAAGCAAGTACTAGATCACACTTGGACATGGACTAAATAAAAAGGAGAAAGAAAATTTCTATAAATAAAGTAATAACTAACTAATACTGCACCACGGCTACATATGAGGGTTAATTGGTGCCGAGTAACGGCTACAAAAACATAATTGGTGCCTTAGGACCAGTTCTACATAATACTGCACCCCGCCGCATAAACATAATTGGTGCCGAGTTCCAGTCTTGAGTAAACACAACACACTGCAACACGAGTTCTAGTAATTAATAGTCTGGCCATCGCTCAACAAACACCAGGAGCTATAATAGTATTTTATTTTATGTGTGGAAATTATGTTATGCCACTTACGGTTTGTTTCTTATCCAAAAAGTTGTGTATCTCAAACTGCTACATGGAAGCTCGGGGAGAGAACGTTCTTATTCTTGAAGTGTATATAAATCTAACCGGTTTTACTAGAGAATGATGGTTAACACAGAGGGTAACAATAAGCTATTTTCTTGGTTTTACGGCCTCTGTTGTTTATAAAGTTTTTCCTACCTGTGAGGTTGTTTTAATTGATTACTTGTGTACTGTATGGTTACTTTTAACTCAGTTAAAGAGTTACCAACAGTAGCCTTATATGTTGTGTCATATAGAAGCTGGTAAATGTAATGAGATTAAATGTATTGGCCATTGTGTTTTAAACGCCTGTGCGTTAGGCCAGACTGACATATGCTACACGGTCAGTTCTGCACCAGCTAACGGCCAGGTTTGTTTACATACCAAAAACCCTCCCAGTGCCAGTCGCCGGTAACATAATTACGCAAAGTTGCGAGGTTAGCAGTACGCCTGCCCGGCCCGTATCTGCTCGCTTGTCTGGTTAACGGTCAGTGAGAGAAGGGAGATTTATAAAAAAAACTGTTGGACCAGGTC
The DNA here is from genome assembly GCA_024509875.1 of Oreohelix idahoensis. NCBI lineage: Eukaryota > Metazoa > Mollusca > Gastropoda > Stylommatophora > Oreohelicidae > Oreohelix > Oreohelix idahoensis. Next base: position 141,690 of record JAMPIV010009897.1, read on the forward strand.
AGCACTGTCCAGCAAATAATATTGAGAAGAGACGGGTTGTATATAAGTTAAACTGTACTCGTGTATGCACTGGCTTTGTTTAATGTTGTAACATTTAATGATTTATTATGACTAGATGATAAGTGTTTTTTGACTATATTTATTCCAGCCAGCCCGGTTCACTCCGACTGAGTGAAAGGAACTCGGAGCCTTCGGTCTGAATTGCCTTCCTGGAAAGGCCAGATACAGCAGCGACCCATTCACAGTGGGGCGTTCACACCCACCACAGTCGTTCGTTTTATCAGCCTCCTACTACATAGTCATTCGGGGATTCCCCTGGCTGGGAATATTTGTTAACGCCATCTCGCCAAATAAGTGGAGCGCCCATGCTCCACTGGTGTCAACGGCATACATCAACCGTATTATCACACACTTTTACCTTCGCGACTAGTGGTGTGATTACTGCCAACGTATAAATTTTACCTATTGAGTGCATTCATCGTCACCCCTTTTAGATCCTGGATTTACAGCGCGCTAGTTCATCTATTCATTCATTCATAACCCTTCACTCCCAAAGGGGCATAGGCCCTCAACAAACACCTGCCAAGTCCTCCTGTCACGTGCCATCATCTCAAGTTCTTTCCACATTCTCCTCATCATTTTCATCTCTGTTTCCAGCTCTCTTCTCTTTGTGCTTCTTGGTCTGCCTCTCTTGCCCTGGGGGCTCCAGAACAAGGCCTGGTTTGTAATGCTATCAACATGTTTCCTCAGTGTGTGTCCTATCCATCGCCATCGTCTTCTTCTCATCTCTTGTTCCACTGGCACTTGTACAGTTCTTGTCATCAGTTCCGCGTTGGTAACCTTGGCATACCATTTTAATCCCCCTGTTCTACGCAAGCACCCAGTTATGAAATTCTATAGCTTTTTGGTTGTTGTCTTTGTTGATCTCCATGTCTTAGAGCCATACAACGGGACTGACTTGACATTCCACTGGATTCCATTTCTGTTGTGTGTTGTCGATGTTCTCACAACCCAGTCTATTGCTAGTAAGAAAAGAAAAGGAGACAAGAGGCATCCCTGTCGCACTCCTTTTCTTATCCAAAACGGTTCTGTAAGCTGTCCTTCATGAAGAACTCTGCATGTCATGTCTTCATATGTTTTCTTTATTAAATTAATGATCTTCAGGGGAACTCCATTGTGGTGGGTTTTGATGTTATGAATTGTTGTTATGTATTATTACTGTATTAAATGAGATCAGCTATGAAGGTCCCTGAATTTAACAAATAGTATTTTAACTTTTCAGAGTACCTTTCCGCTACCACCTTTTTGATCTCATTCAAAATTAATCTATATTATTATTATTAAAATGACTTCGTGTAGTGTCTAGGGTTAGGAAGGTAGGGTGTAATGTGCAATAACCAACAAACATACAAACAAATAGTTTATTATTCACAACCACCAACAGTACTACAACAATAACATACTAACGACACTTTAAAAGGCTATCTTAATTAAGACAGGGGTTGAAATTTGTGTAAATATAATTTTGTACAATTTATTATCCTGATTCTAATTTATTTTGAACCAGGACTGACAATCAAAAGTGAAATCAAAAGAATCATTTACAACATTCCAATAACACAGTGGATCTTCTGTCCATACATACAATATTATTCTAATATAAGTGTGTAGTTGTATTCTTCTACTTTGAGGTAATACTGGTAGTAAACCATAGATTGTTGGTTAAAATCACTCCCTTTAAGTTATGTCTGTTTTCGTTTGTCACTTGTGGAAATATTAATACTAGGCACAGTTTTCTTTATTAGCACTTTCTTATTCTTTTAAGTTCTTTCAAGTTGTTTTAAGTTCTTTTTAAGTTGAGCTGCCAGGTGCCGAACAAGAACTTATCTTGGCAGGAGAATACTGGTAGAACGTTTCCTCTGCTCGCTTGACAATCTTTTCCACCTTTTTGATAAGCAATGGCCACTAGCATGGGCTCGAAATCGAGCAGTTCTCAGGCGTTTGGTACTACATTAACGTCAGTACCCAGGACCCTGAAATGTGAAGGTTATGCATCCTTCTTTATACCTAGTATACTATACTATTCCACTTTAAGTACAGGTACATTGCAAACCAACGAAAACGGTCATAGCTTTATACCAACCTATGCCACCATTATCTTTTGATGTGACAATGTACACCAGTATTCCCCTCCCCTAATAGTTACAACGCCACTGCAATTCCAGCTGTCATCTTTTCCATATAAAATGATAGGTGTTATGCTCCTTGATGACAATCATACATATTTTCTTGTAGTTTTACACCTCTCTGACAGTCTATCCCATGGTGGATCAATCTCTAGGCTTTGCCTACTTGTTGCTACAGACCCACTCACTTACAGACATATATTATTATTTCACATTCAATTTTTATTTAGATACATGTTAATAAAGTCAGTCTTACCACATTTATTCAATGAAATACACAGTGAACGATGACTGGCACACTTTCGATCTGTCTTCTGTCCAGGCTTTTGAGAAATATGGTTTTCACTGCACAAGCCTGCTCTCATCGCTATGTGTCAAAATTTTGTTAGAAAATGGCGTCCCCAACTAATGCTTTTCCCCCAATATCAACTACCCTGGCCAATGATTACCCTTATTTCATTTGTAAACATATTCATCCAAAAAACCAATTCAATTTTCTACTACGTTACTCGGGTGATATATGTTTAGTACGAGGTCGGCCAATAATATTTCGTCTCACTTCAAATTCCACCCAATCCCCTTCCTCGTACCATCTTAGCCTAGCTTTCACCTAATTTTTTCCCAAAAAATATGCGATCCAATTTAAGCAGATATGACTTGACCTGACAGTATCTCTGATTCTCTATGTATTGTTTATCAATATTTGATTAATTAATGGACTATTTAGATAACTAACAACATATTCTTGGTCAGCAAGTCTTCAGGTACATGAATATACAATTTTTATGGGGCTAAATGGCTTAGTTCAAAATTATATCTTTTTTTTCTACGTTAGTTGTTGATTTTTAAACTACCTCCTGTTCAATTCTTTTCTCATGTACTTACGAGAGCTTATGTCATTCGCAATAAGAGCTAAACGTTTTTCCATGACCGTGGTGTCCACATTTCTAACTTTTTCATCGTATTGGGGAAACCCCTAAGACAAAGCGTGCAAGTTGGTTGTAGAGTTAGATCCAATTTGAGACGTGATTTGCGTGTGTTATCCAGCCTTACCCCTCCTGTTCCCCAAATGCAGTTAGGCAAATATTTCTTAGAACTAGGAAAAGTGATTCGTTTATGTCAAGGACGAATTTGAAAAGTTGGGTACCGTTTTGTTCGGCTTATGCGTTAGCAAATAATAAACTGAAGGCGTAGGCGACAACTTACGATTCTCGCCGAAAATTGTTTAGTCTATTCTATCTTGACTTTATTCACTATACTGTTATATTCTAATTTAGATATTGTATTTAGAAGCTCACCACATCCATAATGCCTCATCAATTTCCAAAGTGAGTCTCTGTCTACACTGTCAAATGCCTTTTCTTAGTCCACAAATCCAATGTATAGTGGTGAATTCCATTCCAGACTTTGTTCAACTATTATTCTCAAAGTGGCTATCTGGTCTGTACAGGGTCTGTTTTGTCGAAAACCTGCTTGTTCATCTCTCAGTTTCTTGTCTATGGACGCTCTCGAGTATAATCCTGTTTAATACTTTTCCTGGCACTGATAGTAACATTATTCCTCTATAATTTGTGCACTCTTGTAAATGTCCCTTCTTGGGCAACTTAACCAGATATCCTTCCTTCCATTCTGCTGGTATCTCTTCCTTTTCCCAGACTTTACCAAGTGATTTATATAACATCTCTGTAGCCGTGTTGATATCTGCTTTGATGGCCTCTGCTGGAATGCCATCAGGTCCAGACGCTTTTCCATCTCTTAGAAGCTTTATGGCTTTCTTTATTTCTTCCTTCGTTGGTCTTTCACCGTTAATTTGTAGCTTTTCTTCTGCTGGCTGGATGTCCGGGGGGTTTTGTGGAGTTGGTCTATTGAGAAGGTCCTCAAAATATTCTGCCCACCTCTTCATTTGCTCTTCTATATAGATGAGCAGTTTTCCATTCTTGTCTTTTATGAGGCAACTTGTTTGCTTGTATTCCCTTGTTAGCTTCTTTGTGCTGTTATACAGTTCTCTCATATTTCCTTTGGCTGCAGCATCTTCTGCCTCTCTTGCCAACTCCTCAATATACTTCCTCTTGTCTCTTTTGATACTTCTTTTTACTTCTTTGTTTGCTTCTGTGTACACTTCTTGAGCCTTTTCTTTGGAACTTCTGGTTTTGCTTGGCTTTAAATCTGCTTTCTTGTTTTTTCTGTCTTTTATCTTATTGATGGTTTCTGTTGTTATCCATGCTTTTTATTGTCGTTCCCTTTTCCCCAGTATTTCTTCACATGTCTCATTCCATACAGTTTTGATTTCCTGCCAATAGTCTTCTGTATTCTCTACATCTTCCAGCTGTTGGAGCACTTGGAATTTGTTGGATACTGTGACCGCAAATTTGTCTCTTGTTTCTTGATTTCTTAGATGTCCTACATTAAATTATTGTCTATAATTTTGCATTGTTGCATATCTCTTGAGTTTCATTCTTACTTTGGCTATCAGAAGGTGGTGATCTGATGCCACATCTGCTCCTCTATATACCTTTACATCCTGCAATGATGATCTAATCTTCTTGTTTATGCAGATATGATCAATCTGATTTTCTGTTCTATGGTCTGGTGATATCCATGTCGCCTTGTGTATTCTCTTATGTGGAAACATGCTTCTTCCTATAGCCAGTTGAGTTGAAGCACAGAAGTTTGAGAATAGTTCCCCATTTTCATTCATTATTCCTAGCCCATGTTTTCCCATGACTTCTTCAAAGCCGGTGTTGACTGTACCTATCTTTGCATTCATGTCACCCATCAAAATTGTGATGTCTCTTCTTTTTACTTTTTCCCCAATTTCCTGTAGTCTAGTATAAAATGCTTCTTTCACAAACTCTTCTTGGTCATTAGTTGGTGCATAACATTGGATGACATTTACATTTATTTTCCTTTTAGCTGTTTTAAAAGTAGCTGTTATTATTCTGGGTCCAACGGCTTCCCATTCAATGAGTGCTTCTTTAGATAACATAAGAGCTACCCCTTCACTGTGGTGTGAACTTTCGTCTTCATGTCCTGAGGACAGCACCAATTCACCTGTGATGAGTTTCTTCTTGTCTACCCCCTTCAACTTTGTTTCACACAGTCCCACAACCTCGATTTTATATTTCCTCAATTTATGCTGCTACTTGTGCCACTTTCCCCTGTTCGTTTAATGTCCGAACATTCTAGGTGCCAAATCTGGAAGTTCTCTTAGAAGAAAGAAGGTTAGTCAGTAACACAGACTCCTTTCGGCTTTCTCTGTGTTGCATCATACGCCTCCCAACGAGCATACCTTCCCCTGTCTTGGATGGCTGTGTTTTATTTTCCTTAATTGACTTGTCCATATTTGTTGAAGTTTTTTGTGGTTTAAAATTTTTACAGGACGGGGTAACCAGCCCCATGTCCAACCCTCCTTAGTCGCTTTCTACGACATACATGGCAGGGAGCGGTGTTACTATTCTTTGCTCCCCTTTCGGGCTCCGGTAACACACGGGTTTAGTTCATCTAAAGGACGGAATAATTGTCCTGCAGAAATCTTTGCGGTGGGGAAAATTACCGTGGGGTTGTTTGTTTCCACGGATTTGCAGCAGCTCAGGGAAAGGATATGGTGAAAATCTTTAATGTCTGAGATCAGCCAACAAGCGGTAATATACCACAAGTGTGCTAAAGAAGAAGACCTATCAGGGATTGCGCTCAGATAAATGATGAAGAAGAGGACAGCTTATAATAACTGTGGGGCAGGGACATTAAGTTGCATTAGCTGTGTTGCTGACTAGACGAAGTCAGCGAGGTATTTGTGTGTGTGCGGGGACTCTTATTATTTCAAGGTTCCCTGCTGAAGGATTATCAACATCTTCCGAACAACAGCGGGAATATAACTATGGGTGGATTATTATCATTTGGTATCACGTGTACTAGTATTGTGGTCATTTGCTTTTTTTTTTTTTTTTTTTTGGTGTTTTTTGTGTGTGTGAAAACGCATTTGTATGATTTTATGGTTGTGATTTGATCTTCCTTGCTATACCTGAATCTTTTTTGTTGTTGTTAATAAACTAGAAAAATTAATTAGCGGATCAGATTCTACTTTCTATCTGTACTTATACTAAATATGTTTGTGGAGTCACAAATGTGTAACTAACCTTATCTCCAAGGAGAGAGAGAGGCAGTGAGATGTAGTTGAAACAAAGTCATGGAGTGGTGGGAGGGGGAGACAGTATCTGTTCTCTACTCCTGATAATTATAAATCACTCTATCCACATACAACACCATAACTCCTCTATCTTCTCAGTCTTCACTCAGACTTGTGTCTTGTCTTAGACATCATACAGACTTTTGTCTTGTCTCAGACATCACACATACTTTTGTCTTGTCTCAGACATCACACATACTTTTGTCTGCTCTCAGACATCACACATACTTTTGTCTGCTCTCAGACATCACACATACTTTTGTCTTGTCTAGGAAGACTCTTGGAACCTACTCATGACAATATTGACAACTAGTATTTCTTTACAAACTCTAGATTTAATTTTAGTTCAACTTATTATTTATAACTAGCAACAACCCGCCACAATTGGCAGGTTTTTAATTATAGTGTGTTGTTTCGGTTACACGTATTACATTGCTGCTTCTTCTATAGTCTCGTTTGCTCACTGTGAATGACGCCATCGTCTCTTCCTTTTAGCCATCTTATCATTTTGATTCATAATAATAAGTCTGCATACTTTAAATTAAAATTTTGTCTTGAAGAAACATTTAAAAAACTTACATTTTTAAGAAAAATGATGAGTTAAATCCGTTTCCCGAATGAAACTGGACAGAAGAGTACCTTGATTGTCTGTTGATTTAATGCACACCGTCACACTTTTCTATTTTCGCGAGAGTACATATAAGTGAAACAATACAATTATTGTCTAACTTTCAACCACAGTTGCACCCCCTAGCTGAAGTTGAAAGTTAATGTATTCTCTCGAAAATAGAAAAAGTGCGCAAATGACGGTGTGCAAAATGTGACTGATCGACCGAAGTACTTACGGCGGGAATTATGGTATTGGATGACAGCAGATGTTACTTAATATCACACCAAAGGGCTAATTTTAGACATATCTCTAGATGGTTCAGAGATGTCATTAGAGACTGTAATGAATCCGAACAATAAGGGAGGTAATTGACTGGCAAGGGAAATAATCAAGATGTGAGCAATAATTATATTTAAGTGTTATGCCTGTTTTAAGACGAAAGAAATCAGCATCCTGTTTTAAAGATATACTAAATAACACTAAGCAATATCAGATTTTTATAATAATGGTCCTTTATTGTGTGTTTTTATTTGTAGATGTCCTAGTGCTTTATTAGAGCAATAAAGTAACACACTAGATTGCTTACATGAGCAGACGGTATTTGTTAAAACATGTATCTCTTTACACAGTGCATTACTAATAACAAAAGTCAAAAACGGTCAGCTAAGTGTCCGCTCTCCACCCATCACCTCTTCAAAACAACAACAATTAACGCAGTACCATAGTTATCCTTATGTGATTTAGTTCTCAGCAACAAGAAACTACTCACAAGCACATAGTGCCGTCAACACTAGCAAAACTGGTTTGGTGCGTTCACAGTGTAAATGGACATAGATGTAATAAGCGTACGGTAGAGCTAAGGTTAATGAGAATTTTTGAGAAGGTAATATTTGACAGCTAAATTTTGTAAGAGATTATAAAATGTACTCGAAAGAGGTAGACATGAGTGACCAACTTATTAACAAGTACATTGCTTGGAGAAAGACCAATAAATATTGGAAAACTTTGATTTCACTTTCTGGATATTGTTAAGGTAAGTGCTTATTTTTTACTTCAAGAAGACAGAAAAAAGAAACACCCAAATTTAGAAGAAATAAAAAGCCCAGCGAGATATAGCCAGCTAGATGTTATAGAAGAGCTAATCATGGAATGTAGGAACATAGGTGTGAATGATGGTGCGCCTCTTACTTCTAAGCCACCAGTTTATTTTTTCTCACTATGCCATGGACCCCGAGTTTTTTGTCAAGGAAAATCTTCAGGATTGGTACCTGGAATGTTCGCACTCTAAGTGAACAAGGGAAAACTGAACAGGTAGCAGCTGAAATGGAAATTACAGTATTGATATCCTGGGTCTCTGCGATACACGATGGAAGGGCATAGAGAGGAGGAGATTGATCACAGGAGAAATGGCGTTGTCCTCATGACATGAGGAGGAAAGAGCCCACCACAGTGAAGGGGTGGCTCTAATGCTGTCTAGGGAAGCACAGAAGGCACTTATAGAATGGAAAGCAATGGGACCCCGAATTATAACAGCAAGGTTTAAATCAGTGTTGCGTGCATATTTTGACGCACATATTACAAAAATCGATATGGCTATTTAATATGGGAAAAATATAGACATTCATTCATTTGTGTATGAAAATGCTGTCTATGGTAAAAGCGAGAGAATCCATGTTTGATTCACACTTTTGATTATAGGAGTAATCGTTCTTGATATTGATCCGGCGCATGGATTTTGCTCTCATGCCTGTACCTATTTCTTAGGGCCAGAAAATAGATTAATTTGCTTATTATGTTTATGGCCTGAATTCATATGTATTACATATTATTAGTACAAGTAGAATCAGTCCTATATTGTATATTTTTGATGGGTAGGCGGGACTAGATTCTTGTTATTCCGCTCTAGCGGAAGTATGAGTTGTCTTGACAAGTCGTGATGAGTTCCGATGTACCGTGACAATGGCGGGTACGCCTTTTCTAGGGCTGGCAGATTCTTAAGGAAAAATGATTTATGAAGTGGTTTTTCTTCTATAGGAGATTGTGTCTCTACTAGAGTTTGTGTTAGAGACTCTCCTAAGGTACGGTACAATGTAAAATTCGGACTCCATGTATTGCCAGACCCTATTTTGATGATCTCAGGTCGGTTAGACCTAGCTGGAATTTTGTGCTTCGCAACGCTAGGGTCAAGTTTGTATCGACGGAGATGACGGGCTCCATACTGTAATTATGGCTACGTGAGGTAACTGGATTACTGTAGCTCTGTATGGAGGAACTTTATGAAATTATGCATATGTATTGCAAATTAACTTTGGCTTATAAATATATCCTCCTGTGAGCGAGTGAGCGACAACTCAGGAAGGCGGCCATGTTAAATTCCTGTCATCATACTTTAGTATCACTGTCCAAAGAACGGGGCATGTATCTTATTACTCGGACAGTGATAAGGAGATCTCAATCTTGATAGAAACCCCCTTTTCGTGGTTTCATAATATATTACAAACTATGGACGTCAAGCAACTTTAGTTATTTACCGATCCGCCTTCACTGACGCGTTTAGTCAGATAGGGGATGCGGCCATAATGTATCATGACATTGAACTTTTGATGTACTACCCATTATTTATGAATGTGTCATGACTTCAGATCTGCTATGTATGCCTACAAATTGATGTGTCAACATACCCATGATGTACTCGTATGTCCCAGTGTGTACGTCTGAATAAATTGTGTAAACAAAGATCCCAGCAGTCTGCATTGGTGCCTTGTAGACACATGTGTATGAGTGATTATATTGGTCAGCACACGAACAGTACACCATTCGCGTTAATCACAGTCTACACTTCTACTCCATACATACACCATCCTGCGTCGGTTGAAGTGACCAAGTTTAGGGCCTGTTTCCCCTGGAGCCTTAGAGGGAAACTACTGTTGACAGCCACCTTTGCCTTCCCTAACTCAGGACTAGGGTGAGTTACCCATTTATAGCTGGGTAGACTGGAGCATGCCTGATCTCAACAACACACCACACTTCTTTACAGACTGACACTTTACAGAAGGGAAAGAAAAAAACTTTACAATCAGCCAAAACGAAAGTAAATATAAGCATCATCCAATGTTATGCACCAACAAATGATAAAGAAGAATCTGAGAAAGAAGACTTTTACACCTGACTACAAAATGTCTTGGACAAAAAGAAAAGAAGGGACATCACATATGCATGAGTAAGAAGTTTAGGTCATCATTGCATAATGTAAAAGTATGTAGAGAAGCAGATGTGGAATCAGACCACCATCTTCTGTTGGCTAAAACAAAATTAAAACTCAAGAAATTTACACCAGTATATAGCTATAGACAACAGTATAATGTGGGATATCTAAGAAATCAGGAAATAAGAGAAACATTTTCAATTACAGTATCCAACAAATACCAGGTACGGGACCCAAAGATGCAGCAATAGTGAATGCAGTCAGCGACCCATAGCTTGACTGCTTGCATTAGAGTCAGCGAACCAGAGCTGACTAAGACCGTACTCCACCTCCACGTGGTGGTCCTGGAAACAGTTTGCAGCAGTGCAGTCTGGCTGAGCGAGTACGGATCGCAATGGGAAGGCAAACCCGGTCCCTAAAAAATACCGTGCTGAAGTCGGATGTGTCGACCGAAAGGTGCAGATATCACAGCTACGGCGTAAACAGACACAACGCAACCACCGTCCTTTTCAGGGCGAACGAGGAAGAAGAAGAAATACCAGGTACTCCAACAGCTGGAAGATGAAGCAGGTACGGAAGACTACTGGCAACAAGTAAAAAATAAATGGATCGAAATATGTGAAGAAGTACTGAGAAAAAGTGACCATCAGCACAAAGCATGGATAACAACAGAAACCATTAGTAAGATAGAAGACAGGAAAAACAAGAAATCAGATTTAAACAGAAGCAAAACCAGAAGCTCCAAAGTTAAGGTTCATGAAGTGTACATAGAACCAAACAAAGAAGTAAGAAGAAACATCAAAAGAGACAAGAGGAAGTATATTGAAGAGTTGGCAAGGGAAGCAGAGGAAGCTGCAGCCAAAGGCGTCACTGTCTGCGGCGCCACCTCAGATTATGCGTAAAGAAGCTCTCACGACAAGCAGACGAGACAAGCATACGCCGAAGCAATACCAGATTTAAAAACAAAAAGCAGCTGGGTTATCACCCCAGGGATGAATTCCCATAGTCTGGTATGACTGAAGGTTTAAACAAATAAAGAGGGGAAACTCGGGGCCCGTAAACTGCAAATAAATAAATATTACACACATAAAGGTATGTTTCTGGAGCTCGTGAAAAATAAAGAAGTAGAAAACTAGACAATAGAAAAACAACAGAAGTGAGTGGCTTACCGGAGAATCGAACCCAGGACCTTCCGAACTGCACCACCGCTTAGCTACGGAATCGATTCATACTATCCCCCCGCCAACTAGGCACCACTCACTCATTTCTGTTGTTTTTCTGTTGTCTAGTTTTCTACTTCTTTATTTCTCACAAGTGCCTGAAACATACCTTGATGTGTGTAATATTTATTTGTGACTGAAAGTGGCTACTAAATGCTTTATTATAATTATGTACCATTTGGGGTTAAACAGTGTATTGTCTATATTAACTTTTTTTTTTTAAATTACACAAATTAAAATTTCTTGAATGTATATTAGCTTGAAATGTGTGGGCGCTATATATATATATATATATATATATATATATATATATATATATATATATATATATATATATATATATATATATATATATATATATATATATATATATATATATATATATATATATATATATATATATATATATATGTATATATATATATATATATATATATATATATATATAGGCTGAACCGATGTTAAAGCGGTTGTCACCAGCGTATCGGTCATTTCTCAGGGAAGGGTTTAAGGTATATTTCAAGATACAACATCATGAGGCTGAGCAGTGAATTTTTCTTCACTCCATTCATTCTTATCTCAAGAGACTTCATTCATTATTATCTCAAGGGGCAACGAACGTAACTTATAAACTATATAAGTCATAATGTTTGTCACGTAGGTCTTTATGTCATTAAATTACCTACATCTTCTTCCTGTTCTCTCACCCAAATCCTTTCATTTATATTCTTTCCATACTTGTTTTTCCTGTATTTTTCGCATCACTCGGTTGCGAAAAATATTTTCTTCAGTATTTTTAAACTTAACCTGTTTCTTTCTCAAAACTGAGAATCGCGCTAGGACGATATTACGTAGATGTCAGGGCTGCAGGGCGTCAGAAGGCGTGATAAGTCGGTTCGCTGAACATAGGACGTAGAAAATCGTCTACATTCTCACCGAGCGCGCGAGCTTCTTCTCGGCATAAGTCCGGGTGAGGTGTGATACTTTACATCTGCACCGGTCAGTTTTCAGACATTTGTCTGAAAAAATCCCAAACTGACACGGCGCTCACTGTGGGCCATGGTCAGCTGTAGTGTGAAAGCTGCCCTGCATTGGAGACAGGTTGTCTGAGATTTGAAACTGACACGCGTACATCTTGGTCAGTGGTGGCAGTTACGACATGTTAGGTGTTAAACGTATCGTTTAAGCCGGAAAGGGGAGAGCATTTCGTTCTACGAAATAATAGTTCATCCTTTGTCTGGTTTAAAATATTAAACCTAGTTTGAAACTTTATTTTCATTCTTCTCAATAAATCGCAGTAGACAGGTGGTTCGCGAAGAGTAGAGCTGTATAAGCGAAGTTTCTTAGTTTGTTGCGACAATTTGTCGAACTTCTAGACTTCCATAAATATGAGCGTAAAAATTCTTAATTGTGCGATATCCTGTATGCTGTGTTTTAAGGTAAATATTATATAGTAGTTCTCTAGAATTTTGTGAAGTGATTAAGTGTTAAATCGCCGATTTAATTTTAAACTAGTTCTTTTGAACAGAGGGCTTAATCTATATAGTCTGTATTATTTTCTAGTGACGCGTTTCAGTGGAAAACAGAAATTATATTTCTTGCTTAAATTCAGTCGGCTAATAAAGAAATTTAATTTAACTTCTAAATAATCAGACGAGAGAATATATTTAAAAAAATTAAACTTATAACGCTAGATACATCATTGAGTGTTGACGAAATACGTATGTATTTTCTAATTCATGATGTTTGATTTATTTAATATAACTTATTTTACGGGAAGTTTTAAATATAAGTCAAGCTGTAGGCTTGCTATTAAAATGTAAGTTATATTGAGTACATATTGTAAAATTATTTGATATGTGTTCTTTCTTTTATATAGTGAAACGGTGGTACCAAACTTTACCAGCGTTCTAGTACGTGAACTTTATTTGGGAAGAAACAAATCACTTTCATTACCTGAACTGTAACAGTTAAATGAAGTAACGTGCCTGGACAATATTTTATGTGACTTAATCATACATTCGAAAAATTAGAACACCCAAGGAATTGTTCCCTGAGAGTTTTGTACGTCTTTTGGAACTGGGGATTTCTTGGTCAAGGACTGCATTTTCGGGTCTGTGTGAAGGTCCTAGAATTGAGTATGTTCCCAGAGGCAGCGAGCAAAGTTGTGAGTATAACTGCATGGCCATGGCTGAATGAATGAGTGTACGCAGATCAGAGTGTTATTTTACAGTTATAGATTGTCACCCATTTACTGTCTTAATTCTTTTTGTTTAACCTGCAGAATTTGTTACTATTTGCTAGAGTTTCTTTACTTCTTAGGCTAAATCAGATATTCAACTCTGTGCATACATTTACGAGAAAAGAAGAAAAACTCTTAGCCTAAACCCTACGTATCTATAACTCTTTGGGCCATCATCTGTTCTCTTAACGGGGCTGTGGGCTAAACCTAGAGCTAAGATCATAACGGGGCTATCATCCTTGTAGCATTTTTCTTAAATTTTATGACTATTTGTATATGTTTTTCCTTGATGTATTTTTGGTGTTGTGAGAAGATTTTTTTTTTGATGATAATAATAAAAATCTCTCTCTTGAACTAAATCAGTGCGTTGGTCAGCTCGTTCAAATACATATAAATTCATTGTGATAGATTCCCACGTCTGTGTGTTTACCTGTCGTCACGTGTATGTGCGTGCCCGTGAGTAGATAGAGATATATTAATATATATATATCTGTGTGTAGACTGTCTGACGCCTTTAAAAGCGGTCGTAGAAGATAGGTGAGAGAGAGAGAAGATTATCTCGATTCTCAAAGACAGCTTCTTTATCACATTCTATCATCTCACGTGTGGGAAATTCTATTGTGGGGTTTTTTTTTTCACCAGCTCTCACTGTGACTATCACTCATTCCAACCTATTCTGAAGGGACCAACCCTAGTCTTAATACTCCTATCTAAAATCTACGACAATGTTTTATCTTTTTCGTTAAACTTACAAGAAGTGCCTTGCATTCTGTTATAGAAGCTTCTTAAACTAGAAAACTTTAAATAATGCACAGCTATAAAGAGACGACTATTAAATAAATCAGTGCGTTGCAACTGTTAAGCAAATTTTGTAAGGCAGGCTTCCTGATAATACAGGTTTGATAACCTTTCGCCTATCAAAAGTGTCAGGAAAGTTCGATTAATTCTCAGCTATGTAGAGTTCTTACTAGCAATTTCGTCTACACAGAAGCTGTCATGTAAATTATTTGTGCTAGAAAATGTGTGTATGTTCTCGAAGATTTCTGTATGTTCTGACATTATAATTGCTTGGCGATTCATTTGGATATGGAGAAATGGCAAGTAGCTTTAGTAATTTTTCAGCTACTATGGTGCTGGGGAACATTAGCTACCTACCTACATAATAAAGCCGCGGTAGCGCAGTGGTTAGTGCACTGGCTTCCTAGCTCGGTGGTCCATGGTTCAATCCCCAGTTGAGGTGGGATTTTTTAGACCGCAAACGGCTCTGGGGTCGACCCAGCCTCATGAATTGGGTACCAGAGCAACTCCGGGAAGGTTAAGGCGGCCGGCGTGATGCTGACCACATCACCCCTCGTGTGCCGATGGTCAAGAAAATATGGGCCTAACACCATATTCCCAATATGCCTCAATGGGCGTGAAACGGGATCCTTTACCTACCTACCCTTACTTACATAATAATTTTCACAGTTCATTATTAAGTTAATTTACTACTTAATAAGTTTACTACTTAATTATTTTCAGCGTTCCTTTCATTTCTTTGTTACGCTTTTGTCTTTAATTATATCTTTTAAAAACACTTGGGTTTTAATTTTATTTTGGGATCATTTTTAGGCAATACAATCCCACTTCTCGGAAATAGTAGGTTTCCTTTTCTTAGTTTTTTTTTTTTTTTTTACCACATAGGTGTATTTATTCTTAGTTGGGTACTTTAACTTAATTTCATTTTTGCTTCACTCTACGCCTATCACATCGTCCAACAGAACTTCATCACTTGAGAGACTTAGCAACAGAGCAAAGAGAATGAGAATGAGAAGAGAAGCCGAAACGAGCACAGAAAGGAAAGACCGTCTCTTAAGAGATCGTCAGATTCATTCTACAAACAGGGCCTCTGAGACCCCTGCAGAAAGAGAGGGTCATCTATCTCAAGAAAGAACGCGCCATATCATTCAAAGACATGCTCAGTCTTTGCCTAGAAGATCGACCCGCCTGCAGCGCGATCGGTTGCGTCACATAGACTTGAGGATTGAAAGAGTGCTTCCTCCAAACCCTAATGTAGTTCAGGTTGTCCAGCCAGCTGAAACTTTCTGGTTAAACAAAGAACGTTCTGCTCTACGTTATGACCCTTATATAAATTACAATGGATGGGTGTGAAAAAAAAATCGAAAAAAGGTGATTCGTCTTACGAGGACAAAAGTTAGTTGCTTATCCTTTACAGGACGTGGCAATCAACCCCAGCTTTTATTGGCTGTTTGTGATTTTTCTAGGCAATTTTTTTTCATTCAGTAGTTTGCCATTGCTTTCTGAACGGTACGGCGCTTATACCATTGTTAAAAATCCACACAAAGCGATCTGCTACCAAACCGCCTGCAGCAGGTTTCGAACCTGGTATATCTGGATTATGAAACTGCGTTCATATCCATTAGGCCACAGACGAGGACAAAAGAATAAGAAAATAGCCAACGTTACGGCCACAAGGCCTTCGTCAGGGAAAGGAAAGAAAGTGAAGGTTAGATAGGACACATAAGAACCTAAAAAAATTTAAAAATTAAAATTTAAAAATTAAAACTAGGTACTTCCCTAAAGGCGTCGAAATCCTAACGCTTAAAGGTGCGTGCCAGGAAAAGGAAATGACTGCCACCACCGGATGTACACAATACATACTTAGAGACTAAAAAATGAAACTAAGCAATAAACTACCCAAACGTAATATAAGTGGGGACTGGAAATAGAAGGGAACAGAAAGAGTGGAAGATAAATAAATAAAAAAATAAGATAAAATAAAAAATCTAGACATATTAAAAACAGGGTATTATATATTCAAGCGTATAATAAGAGGGCGGCAGAAAATAGAAAAATGGGATAAGAGTGGAAAGAGTCAAAGTAGAACAGGAGAGGAAAGGGTGACCTCAGACAAAGGTGTGTAGAGTGTTGAGCCCAGCTGGTTTTAGACACCCCATGCGGTGGATAAAGCTGTTCTCAAGCTGTTCTCGGCTAGCAGTGTCAGAGGAGCAGGATCTGATTGCCGTGACCTGGATGTCGATGGGACCCTGGTGGTCAGGGCCATTAAAGTGTATGGCAACTGGTGTGGATTTGTGCTGAGAGATGTCATTCAAGTGCTGGCTGAACCTGTCCCCAAGTCGTTTGCCTGTATGGCCAATATAGGTTTTGCAGCCACGTTTACATATGATCGTATAAATGACGTTGCGCGACTCACATGTGAAGCTACTAGTGATGGTGTACGTAGCCTTAGGAAAAGACACATTGTGGGTTGAGATGACATACTTGCACGTGTTGCATCGTGTCCGACCACAGGGTAATGTGCCAAAGTGAGTGGCATTCTCCTTTGGGAGACGGCTGTGAACAAGAAGATCCTTCAGGTTCTTGTCGCGTCTAATGCCACCAAAGGTGCTTCAGCGAATACTTCTTGGGTCACAGACTCTGCCTGAACGATAGGTAGGTGGCGGAAAAGTATCTGTTTGACTGCAGTACTGTGAGGGTGATAGGTCAAGATTAATTTGACTCTATCGGAATTGAATTTATAGTGAGGTTTGAGGGCCTCCTGACGAGATATGGGGAGAACACGTTGGAAGGCAGAGGTGAGAACATGTTCGGGATAAAGTCTGCTACGGAAGAAATCCAACATCTCATTGGCTCGGAAGGGGAAGTCATCATCGTCTTGGCACAAACGACGGAGGCGGAGAAGTTGTGAAAATGGAAGGAAGTCACGACAAGCCCGAGGATGAGAAGAGGTATACAGAAGGTAGCTATGGGCATCTGTCGGCTTGTAGTATACTAAGGTATTCAGGCCGGAGGGTGTGATAGTAATAGTAATGTCAAGAAAGTTGACAGATACTGTGGAGATGAGGGAGGTGAACTTGATGGTGGGGTGGAAGTGGTTGACAAAGTCGATGAAGCGGGATAAATCAGTCTCGGACATATCTGTGAGACCTATGCCATCATCGATATATCTGCGGTAAAACCCGGGGAAAGGACCGGAGTATTGTTCCCATATCTGATGCTCCAAGTGGCCCATGAACAGGCAGGCATAGCTAGGACCCATCTTCGTTCCCATGGCAACACCACTAATTTGGTAAAAAAACTGACCATTGAATTCAAAGGAATTCAGTTGAAGGACCAGTTCGGCAAGACGGAGAAGAGTGTCAGTGGGAATAGAGGGACAAGTGCGCTGGTCAAGAAAAAACCGAAGAGCTCGGAGACCATCGGGGTGGGGAATTGAGGTATACAGAGAGCAGACGTCTAACAAGAAAAGACGGTAGGAGCGATCTGCAGAGAGACGGATAGAGGAGAAAGTTATAAGAGCATGATTGGTGTCTTTGACAAAGGAGGGAAGATTCTGAACGATAAGTTGGAAAATGCTATCGAGGAAGTCGGAAATGTGTTCAGTAGGACAGGAACAGGCCGAGACAATAGGTCTGCCAGGGTTCTCGATTTTATGAATTTTGGGGAGCATGTAGAATACAGGCTTGCCCAAAGAACTATCATGAACCCTAAGAAGAGATGCGCGGGGAGGAAGAGCTTTACTGGTGGTGAGCTGTTTAATGGTGTTGTGAACAATGCGATTGTTGGAGACAGTAGCATCGCTGGTCCTGGGCCTGTAAAAAGAGCCATTGGTCAACTGGTTTTTACCTTTTTTTAGGTATAAGTCCTTTTGCCAGACGACAATGGCTCCTCCCTTGTCAGCCGGTTTGATGACAATGTCGTCTCTACGGCGAAGAAGGGAGAGAGCATGGGACTCCGCAGAAGTGAGATTGGAGTAGTGCAATCTATAAATTACAACAATGATCAGTCTGTAAGTCTAGGTCCTTTCCAAAAAATGTGCAACACGTGCTCGGCACTTAAATGGAAAAACAAGCCAAAAGGCATTTGTTGCCAACACGGTAAGGTTAAATTGGAAGAACTTCAAGCACCACCCGGAACCGCTGTTGTCGTTGTTGACTGGCCGTGTGTGCTTTTATATGTAATGCATCCCCTTAGAGCATAATTGTTTAGAGGAAAGGGGATTAGTAGTATACGTGCATACATTTCAATACATAAGAGCGTGTGTGTGGAGGTACGTATGTGCATGAATACAAATGTGTGTATGTGCGTAGATGCATGTACTTTTTCTCTTCTCTATGTCTGTTTTTAAATGCTTTGACTTTTAAAAAATCTCATCCTTGAAATAAAAAAACCACACTGGTGGTTGTGGTAGCGGGCAGAAAGTCTGCATACCAAGAATCCCGATGATGGGCCTGCGTCGGAACACATACACGTCAAGTGACTGTAATACCAATGTCGTCTACAACGAAACCCTTACTTAAATTTTTTCCCTTAAAAGCACATCTCAATGCAACTGTACATTTAAAACCTTACTTACTTAGTCATTCCCCTTCTACCGTGAGGTGTAGAGGTTTGGAAGAGAGAGCGCCAGACTATCCTATCGGCTGTCTTCCTCCTGGCCTGGTTCCATTCTAGTCCTCGCTCCTTCAAAGATTGCCTAATGTTGTCCTCCCAGCAGACTCTGGGTCGTCCTGGGGGTCTGGATCCTTGGCTCTTTGTTTTCCATGCTTGTCGTGGTAGCCGATCTTCTCCCATTCTGCAGACATGGCCAAACCATCTTAATTGGGACTGTTCTACTTGGGTCTGCAGGGGTAGGATTTAAGGCCTTGACGTATCGTCTGGTTGCGTACATGTTTCTTCTTGTTACTTCAACCACCTTCCTCAGATACCTCATTTCTGAGGTTTGGATCTGGCTTTTGTGGGTTGTAGTCATTGCCCATGACTCGCATCCATATGTCAAGACTGGGACATTTAAAACCAAAAAAAGTTAAACATTCCTAAAACGATTCACACCAAACCCGAATCGCACTCATTCAGACATGGACCCGGGGTAGGCCGTTTATGACGCTAGTATATATATATATATATATATATATATATATTCTTCTTCTTCCGTCCTTAGCCACCGACCGTCAAAGCAGTCAGTGGCCATTACGCCTAGTGGCGTCTTAGGGCAACAGCAGATAGGTTTTCTTTGCCATTGTTCCCCATCACGCCTATTGGCGTCTTTAGGGCAACGGCAAATCAATCCATTTGCTGTTGTTTCCGTAATCGAAGTGACTGACAAACGGGTGATCAGCCCGTTGGTATATATATATATATATTGTTGAGTGCGCATCAAGGGGCATAGCGATTATGTTAAAGTGGAGTTGGAGAGAGATTGCTTTGCACCATGTTGTACACTCACCAAACACAAAATAAATGCGATCATTAACTATGACTACGAAGTAGCGTAAAATGACGTAGAAGATAGTTACAGGATTCCACAGTGTCGGCTGGTGTGGCAAAGTCCACTTATGGCAGTGTATTTGATTCTACTTTAAAAGTGTTCATATCGGATGTAGATTTCAAGCAGAAATCTAAAGTAATTCTAATTCAATTGAGGATAAACCCATCTCGTCAAGGTACAGTAGTATGAGATTTCGGGTAAGATTTATTCGAGTATAGCCAAAGAGACATATTCGCAATTATAGAGGTTATCGCAACCGTCATGGAAGGGCATGAGTACCCGAATAAAAGAATATAATTGCCGACTAAAAGAAGATGTGCAGGAAGGCACCGAATTGAAACAGTATTGAGATGAAAGGATATCTAAATATATTAAGTGGAATTCCTAAGATTAGACTTTGAAGGAAATAATTATGCTATGGAAGCACTCAAAAGAAGATAAGTCTTGATAGCCTAGAGAATTGTGAAGAAGCATATACTTGTGCAAAAGTAATCTATGAAATGAAGAATCGATGATTTAAATGAACAATGTCAAATTGTATTAAGAGCAATGTGTCGCTCACATAAGTTCCTGTGTTAAATAAAGTGAAAGTCATAAACACAGAAGTTTTCGACAAATGATTTCCAGTTGGAAGCATGAGTTTATAGAGATGTAACAAATTAAAAATTGAGAACAGTTAGTCGGATGAAAGGACTTAGACCACAAAGAACAGTTCGATTACGAGTAGAGAAACTGTGACCAGAATTTTGGTGACTACATTTCAGAACATTAATACAATATCCCTAGACATCCTTCCATATACTAGAGCCAGAATCCTTAACACACACACACACACACACACGCACACACGCACGCACGCACGCACGCACGCACGCACGCACGCAGGCACGCACGCACGCACGCACGCTCGCACACACACACACACACATATATATATATATATATATATATGTGTCGTGGAATATTCTAATCCACATATATAAATTATCAGGTAAATATAAAGCCTAACAAATAAATTTAATAAAAGAAAAGAGAAATGGTAAAAGAACAGTGCTGTCACAATGACTGTACTCGAAATCCCCCTTGTTTTCTACTTCGTCTGCAAATTGTAACGCTTTCACGTTGATAGTAAAAGCCTACTGTGTCGCTGCACGCTTTCTTCAATGAAACGTGTACTGTATTTCTTGGAAAAAACTTGAGATACGCAAGCTGATCAATGACCTAAATTTAATATCTCATTCATTCCATTTTATACACGGCGTAACTAAAAGACAGATAAAGCAGGAGAGAGAGAGGGGCGAATGAAGGCAGGAAGCATGCAATACTAAACACGCGTCGCGCGATACACAATTGCTGCCATCACGCGTGTAAGGCAACATGCACTAACTTTATTTCAAATCGACAGTGATAAAATACACTACCCATCCGAGAGTTAGGTTTTAAAATCCTGAAAAACGCTTATTGGAAATATGACATTATACTGGTTTACGTTTGAAAACATTACAGTACCCAGACAGCACATCTTCGAAACAGGAGGTAGAAGAAATTGCATATTTTGAACGCAGCCACTTAGCTCCATTAAATTTGTATATTTGGGTTCCTTAGGACTTGCTGACAAATAATATGTAAAACGTTACGCAAATAGTCTAGGAATTACCAAATTATAGCCAAAATAAAATAGTGAGGGTGTCAGACAGCACCAAAATCAGAATCGCTCAGTGGCAGAATTTTAGGCCACCATTGTACGGGAAATGAGTCTCTATGTAAACTCCTATTTGATTGGAGCGCAACAAATGTAAGACTAAAAACGATTGGTCGGGCTATAAATACTATCTTGTGTTGTCAGGGGAAACGTGAAAAAGGAGTACTTTTTTGAAAAGATGTGTAAACATGGTTTCATTGGGTAGAGCTGCGAATATACTCGATTCAGAGCGTCTGTTCATTGCCACATCTTGTAATAAACCTATTAAGAAGCAGTGCGTTGAGCACCAGTGTATATTTTTTCATAAAATAAAGCCTGGGACATCGGCAGATCGGAGTTGTGCTATATTCATTGCCAGTCAACGAAACTGTTTATTATTCTATGAATTGTGGTAAGCTTGAAATATTCAATATCTTTTAATGAAAATTGAATGTAAATTGATAATTTATGTCTGTATATATGTGTAGTTCAGTAGCAAACATGATGTAAAGCCTATAATGCTCCAGCCTGAACAGAAGGTGTCGGAGGAAAGTAAAACTGCATGGAATAGCCAAACAGTACACTGACACCTAGATTATTGATTAGAGAGAAATAATGCTGGAATTGCAGAGGCGTAGTAACCATTAGGGAGGGAAATACTGGTATAAAGTATTTCAGATGAAGCTGACAGTTGGCCTAACGCTCTGAACTCAATGTTTGTGATGTATTGTGCTCAGTGTAGAACTAGAGTATCAATTAGTTTTGAAGTAGGAGGTACAACCTTCTTGTTTCAGGGACCGTGGTCTTAAAGTTATTGAGCAGCACCTGGTCAGAGCTTTGCTGAAGCCAGAGGTGGACAGCATACTCCTTGGTCCATATAGCAGCCAGTGGGGTGGCTCCAGAACTCATTAAAGTAATCGAGCAGAGGAGTCTTGTACTGCAATCATCACGAAAGATAAGAGAGTGTGGCCATGGAGCTCAACATTATGTACCCCCATCTTAAAATGACAGTGTAAAATAAAATTAAGAGGGGAATTTAATTGTTTTAATGCCAGGAACTGAGAACATCTCCAATACTAGTTCCAACAAAGACAAACTATTGAAGTCATGATGACAAATACCAACAGAGCTTGAACAAAACAAAACCAGTATTACCTCAGATTACCACTACACAACTGACACACATAGGATACTATTAATTATATATGTCACTACAAGATTCATATTAATAAATTCTGTACATATAACTTGTAATTAAAATTGATTGTGATTCCTGGTTCCCTTTGTATTTGAATCAGGACACATATACATTCATGACAGCACTGAATACATATTGTTATTTGAAAAGTTATCAGTGACTCCTTTAAGATATCCTCGTAGAGTGTTTTATGTATGTGAGTGTCACAGTGTTGTCAAGTGTGGTGGAATAAATTAAATTGTTTATCTGTCTGTTGTTGTTATGACTTACACTTCATCATACACATACCCTAGACATATAACGTAGTCATCACACTATTCCAGAATAATTCTGACTGAGGTATACATATGTGGCAGCAAGTAAGGTTATCTATAATACACTACTCTTATTAGATATAGATACCTTCACAGCTGATCTCAGTCAGTACACTAAGTCCCCTATAAATATTTATAACATCCCACTTTACCACAATATATATATATCATCATCATCTCAACCCATAACCCGTCATGGGTCGTAGGGGTGCCATGGTGGAAGCATCAGCAGACAGGGTCCTCCACTACTCTCTATTCTCAGCAATGCTTACAAGTGTGGAAAAACCGAGTCCTGCCCATTCTTTGATGTTATCAGCCCAGGATTTTCTTTGCCTTCCTATTGACATGATATATACTGTCGTTATATGTAGGGCCTATGTTTGCGTGTAGTATAAATCATTATATGTATGCTGACATGTAATTTACCATAATTATAAGTATGCTGACATGTAATGTACCATAACTGTATGTATGCTGACGTGTAATCTACCACTACTATATGCACGCTGACATGTAATGTACCATCACTATGTGAATGTTGACATGTAATGTATCACCACTATGCGTATGTTGACTTGTAATGTACCATATTTATATGTATGTTGACATCTAATATACTATCACTATAAGTATGTTGACTTGTAATATATCATAACTTTATGTATGCTGACATGTAATTTACCACCACTATTTGCATGTTGACGTGTAATCTACCACCACTATATGCTTGTTGACGTGTAATCTACCACCACTATATGCATGTTGACGTGTAATCTACCACCACTATATGCATGTTGACATGTAATCTACCACCACTATATGTGACGAAATAAAATTCATCCATTTATTTTTTCTGTCTTTCTCTTCCCTACCCTTCAGTCTTCCTCTTCCCTCGTCTATCCGTCTTCTACCTGACAGCTCTTTTCTTCTCACTGCCCCATACCTTTGCATTGGTTTCCCCACTGGTGTAATATACTACTCGTCAAAAGTCAAGGGCCACTTAGAAAAACCTTGGTTGAAACCATAAAACAAATCTGATATAAACGTAATTGGTATCAGTCAAAACGGCATTTATTGATTACCAAATTAACATGTCACGTAAAGAAATGGAAACACACATTCAAACGCAATGAAGCTGTGAAGTGTGTCACCCACCTTTTCAAAAGTCACACAAAAGATATTGGACAAATAGACATTTCAAAATCGGGTATGACCACCGTTTCCAGCAAGGCATTCAAGAAAGCGTAGACGCATCGACTCTATAAGGGTCCGAAGAGTATCCTGAGGAACAGCTTGCCATTCCTGAAACAGAAATGCAGTTAGCTGTGCAACATCCATTGGCAGGGGGTGATTTGTTGACAATCTTCGACCAAGGACATCCCAGAGGTGCTCAATTGGAGAAAGGTCAGGTGAATGAGCTGGCCACGCCATCCTGATGATCCCATGTTGCTGAATAAACTCATTCACCACACGAGCTCGATGGGGTCGAGCGTTATCATTTTGGAGGATGGCATTACCACCTATGGCCTATAGAGCAGGCTAAACAATTGGTCCAAAGATTTCGTTCTGGTATCTTGGGCCGGTCAAGTTGCCTTGGATGATGTGGAGTGGGATCCTGCCGTGTCTGTAGAAGCCTCTCCAGGCCATGACAGAACCCCTACCATAACGGTCCACCTCTCTAATTGTGTCATCAGTAAATCGCTCTCCTGGTCGTCTCCAAATTCGAATCCTGCAATCATTGAATGACACATTGAAGCGAGATTCATCAGTGAAGAGAACATGACTCCATTGTTGCCTTGTCCATCGGATGTGCTCGCGACACCAAGCTACGCGGGCTCTGCGATGAGCAGGAGTAAGAGGGATTCTGCCTGCAGGACGTCGAGCAGCCAGTCCAAATTCATGTAAACGTCTGTGAATGGTGCTTTGACTGACATTAACGTTTACAGTTTGTCTTAGCTGATATCTTAGAGTGGAACAAGTCACTGTTCGATGGCGCAGGGCTGACAACAAGAGGTACCGGTCATCATGTCTATTGGTGCATCTAGAGCGACCTGGCCGGTGGCGATCCTCCACACTTCCTGTATCCCGAAATCTCTCCAAAATTCTTTGGATAGTAGAGTGTGACACTGAAAGCCGTTTAGCAACCTCACGGACAGATAAACCACTTTCCACCCACGCTATAGCCTTCATTCTCTGTAAGGTGTCAAGACTTCTTCTCGGTGGCATGGTTTTTGCAAGTGATGAAACTACCCTAAGTCTGCTGATTGTAAAACAAATTAAGAGTGAACTCGGTTCACAAAAAGTCGCCATTGCACTTAGAATGTCAATCAGCACGATTATTTCACCTGTTTGGTTGTACGGAAGTTTGAAAAAACAGATTAAAAATGTGAATTTATGGTCAGCAAACCAAATTGCACGTGATCACCATGGTTGTCGGTGAGTTGTTTTTATGCTTAACGTGCATAACGGACTGTCAGAGGAAGATATTGCACCCTTTTTACTAAAAACTTCCTTCATTTAATCATTCTATTCGCTTATATAAAAGTTTATTGGAAATAATAGGGTGGCCCTTGACTTTTGACGAGTAGTATACATCTTCAACCGACAGAGGGAATGGGCGCGGCTGGAATTCTCGGCTTCAAGAGGACAAAGGCAAGGTTTTAGGCCAGAAGAACGAGCAAGTTAAAATTAAGGCGGCAGAGGCAATTTTACTTTCTCCTCTAGGCTCAAACAGTGAGCATAAAAAAAAAGCAATTGATATTAGTTAAGTCATGTCAAAGAGCTTATAATTTCTATAAGAGAAATATATTCTCTATTAAAACTAATCCAGTGATAATATATTTTCCATTAAGAGAAGTGACCATTAAATGTATATCCAGTGGTAAAGCTTAAGGCGTTTATACAATTCAGTGCTAAAGATAATCTAGTACTAGAATAAATATACGAATATTTGTGGTAAGACGCCGGACCAGAGAAACAGCCTTTGAAGAGTGACTTTCAAATCCAGGAAGGTGTATGTAAAATATTAATGTGTATAATGTTTGTTAGGCGACTATTGATGATTATTAATTAAATCTGTCATCTTCATCAATCTTATGAATGGGGCTAGTAACCTCAACTTATGAAACACATTGCTACATAAGCTACAACTGTAAAAAAATACATAGGCGCTTAAGTGCGTAGTTATGGTTACAGGGCGGCCAGATGCAGTGGTAGCCAATACTCCATAGGCAGAAAGAAAAGGGAATGATGATGATCTATCAATTTTAATTCCTCTTTCCCAGTGTCAATATTTTCTCATGTTAGTGACATTGCTACTATCTTTTCCCTTGTTTCTATGTTAGTGACATTGCTACTATCTGTACCCTTGTTTCTATGTTAGTGACATTGTTACTATCTGTAACCTTGTTTCTATGTTAGTGACATTGCTACTATCTGTACCCTTGTTTCTATGTTAGTGACATTGCTACTATCTGTACCTTTGTTTCTATGTTAGTGACATTGTTACTATCTGTACCCTTGTTTCTATGTTAGTGACATTGCTACTATCTGTACCTTTGTTTCTATGTTAGTGACATTGCTACTATCTGTACCTTTGTTTCTATGTTAGTGACATTGTTACTATCTGTACCCTTGTTTCTATGTTAGTGACATTGTTACTATCTGTACCCTTGTTTCTATGTTAGTGACATTGCTACTATCTGTACCTTTGTTTCTATGTTAGTGACATTGTTACTATCTGTACCCTTGTTTCTATGTTAGTGACATTGTAACTATCTGTACCCTTGTTTCTATGTTAGTGACATTGTTACTATCTGTACCCTTGTTTCTATATTAGTGACATTGCTACTATCTGTACCTTTGTTTCTATGTTAGTGACATTGTTACTATCTGTACCCTTGTTTCTATGTTAGTGACATTGTTACTATCTGTACCCTTGTTTCTATGTTAGTGACATTGCTACTATCTGTACCCTTGGTTCTATGTTAGTGACATTGCTACTATCTGTACCTTTGTTTCTATGTTAGTGACATTGTTACTATCTGTACCCTTGTTTCTATGTTAGTGACATTGTTACTATCTGTACCCTTGTTTCTATGTTAGTGACATTGTTACTATCTGTACCCTTGTTTCTATGTTAGTGACATTGCTACTATCTGTACCCTTGTTTCTATGTTAGTGACATTGTTACTATCTGTACCCTTGTTTCTATGTTAGTGACATTGCTACTATCTGTACCCTTGTTTCTATGTTAGTGACATTGTTACTATCTGTACCTTTGTTTCTATGTTAGTGACATTGCTACTATCTGTACCCTTGTTTCTATGTTAGTGACATTGTTACTATCTGTACCCTTGTTTCTATGTTAGTGACATTGTTACTATCTGTACCTTTGTTTCTATGTTAGTGACATTGTTACTATCTGTACCCTTGTTTCTATGTTAGTGACATTGTTACTATCTGTACCCTTGTTTCTATGTTAGTGACATTGTTACTATCTGTACCTTTGTTTCTATGTTAGTGACATTGCTACTATCTGTACCCTTGTTTCTATGTTAGTGACATTGTTACTATCTGTACCTTTGTTTCTATGTTAGTGACATTGCTACTATCTGTACCCTTGTTTCTATGTTAGTGACATTGCCACTATCTGTACCTATGTTTCTATGTTAGTGACATTGCTACTATCTGTACCCTTGTTTCTATGTTAGTGACATTGCTACTATCTGTACCCTTGTTTCTATGTTAGTGACATTGCTACTATCTGTACCCTTGTTTCTATGTTAGTGACATTGCTACTATCTGTACCCTTGTTTCTATGTTAGTGACATTGCTACTATCTGTACCCTTGTTTCTATGTTAGTGACATTGCTACTATCTGTACCCTTGTTTCTATGTTAGTGACATTGCTACTATCTGTACCCTTGTTTCTATGTTAGTGACATTGCTACTATCTGTACCCTTGTTTCTATGTTAGTGACATTGCTACTATCTGTACCCTTGTTTTTATGTTAGTGACATTGCTACTATCTGTACCCTTGTTTCTATGTTAATTACATTGCTACTATCTGTACCCTTGTTTCTATGTTAGTGACATTGCTACTATCTGTACCCTTGTTTCTATGTTAATTACATTGCTACTATCTGTACCCTTGTTTCTATGTTAGTGACATTGTTACTATCTGTACCCTTGTTTCTATGTTAGTGACATTGTTACTATCTGTACCTTTGTTTCTATGTTAGTGACATTGTTACTATCTGTACCCTTGTTTCTATGTTAATGACATTGTTACTATCTGTACCCTTGTTTCTATGTTAGTGACATTGTTACTATTTGTACCTTTGTTTCTATGTTAGTGACATTGCTACTATCTGTACCCTTGTTTCTATGTTAGTGACATTGTTACTATCTGTACCTTTGTTTCTATGTTAGTGACATTGCTACTATCTGTACCCTTGTTTCTATGTTAGTGACATTGCCACTATCTGTACCTATGTTTCTATGTTAGTGACATTGCTACTATCTGTACCTATGTTTCTATGTTAGTGACATTGCTACTATCTGTACCCTTGTTTCTATGTTAGTGACATTGCTACTATCTGTACCCTTGTTTCTATGTTAGTGACATTGCTACTATCTGTACCCTTGTTTCTATGTTAGTGACATTGCTACTATCTGTACCCTTGTTTCTATGTTAGTGACATTGCTACTATCTGTACCCTTGTTTCTATGTTACTATCTGTACCCTTGTTTCTATGTTAGTGACATTGCTACTATCTGTACCCTTGTTTCTATGTTAGTGACATTGCTACTATCTGTACCCTTGTTTCTATGTTAGTGACATTGCTACTATCTGTACCCTTGTTTCTATGTTAATTACATTGCTACTATCTGTACCCTTGTTTCTATGTTAGTGACATTGCTACTATCTGTACCCTTGTTTCTATGTTAGTGACATTGCTACTATCTGTACCCGTGTTTCTATGTTAGTGACATTGCTACTATCTGTACCCTTGTTTCTATGTTAGTGACATTGCTACTATCTGTACCCTTGTTTCTATGTTAGTGACATTGCTACTATCTGTACCCTTGTTTCTATGTTAGTGACATTGCTACTATCTGTACCTTTGTTTCTATGTTAGTGACATTGCTACTATCTGTACCTTTGTTTCTATGTTAGTGACATTGCTACTATCTGTACCCTTGTTTCTATGTTAGTGACATTGCTACTATCTGTACCCTTGTTTCTATGTTAGTGACATTGCTACTGTACCCTTGTTTCTATGTTAGTGACATTGCTACTATCTGTACCCTTGTTTCTATGTTAGTGACATTGCTACTATCTGTACCTTTGTTTCTATGTTAGTGACATTGCTACTATCTGTACCCTTGTTTCTATGTTAGTGACATTGCTACTATCTGTACCCTTGTTTCTATGTTAGTGACATTGCTACTATCTGTACCTTTGTTTCTATGTTAATGACATTGCTACTATCTGTACCTTTGTTTCTATGTTAGTGACATTGTTACTATCTGTACCTTTGTTTCTATGTTAGTGACATTGCTACTATCTGTACCCTTGTTTCTATGTTAGTGACATTGCTACTATCTGTACCCTTGTTTCTATGTTAGTGACATTGCTACTATCTGTACCCTTGTTTCTATGTTAGTGACATTGCTACTATCTGTACCCTTGTTTCTATGTTAGTGACATTGCTACTATCTGTACCCTTGTTTCTATGTTAGTGACATTGCTACTATCTGTACCCTTGTTTCTATGTTAGTGACATTGCTACTATCTGTACCATTGTTTCTATGTTAGTGACATTGCTACTATCTGTACCTTTGTTTCTATGTTAGTGACATTGCTACTATCTGTACCCTTGTTTCTATGTTAGTGACATTGCTACTATCTGTACCCTTGTTTCTATGTTAATTACATTGCTACTATCTGTACCCTTGTTTCTATGTTAGTGACATCGCTACTATCTGTACCCTTGTTTCTATGACTGATTTTGTCGATTGCTTGACGGACTAGTTTTAGTCAGAAATGGAAAATTGAATTTTGTTATATAAAAAAGATAGTGTATTACAATCCTGTCAGTAAAGGGATTTTGGGAACTTTTTGACCTTACTCTCTTCTTCTTCTTCTTCAATCCTTAACCACCGACCGTCAAAGCAGTCAGTGGCCATCACGCCTAGTGGCGTCTTGTAGGGCAACAACAAATTGATTCCACTTTGCACGGTCGGTGGCCATCCTTCGTACAGTGCCCCAACTCTAGTTCATTCTTTGCATCTCAGCCTCCACAGTCCTCCGCCAAGTTGTTTTTGGTCGGCCTCTCTTTCGCTTTCCTTCAGGGGTCCAAAGCATAGCTGTTCTTGTGATGGCATCGGGGTCTCTTCTGAGGACATGACCAACCCAGCTCCAGCGTCTGCCAGCTATGATGGTATGCATGTCCTCTTGCTTGCTACGAGTAAGCAGATCTTGGTTGGTGATGGTATTCGGCCAAAAGATTCGGTGAATTTTTCTTAGGCATGTTGTGTGAAAAGAGGACAATTTCGACATTTCCTTCTCTGTGACTCTCCAGCATTCCGCACCATAGAGAAGCACAGAAAGCACGCAACTCTGGTATAATCTTAATTTTGTGCTTGTGCTGTATTGGGAGGACTTCCAGATGTTATTTTTGACCTTACTCAGCCAGTGGTAATCTACAATGGTTGCTCTCTGCTAGCTGAGGACAGGAGGCCAAGGAGACGCGGACATATTAAAAGCCTGTATATAGACAGAAATAACAGATGCGACACTGTTGGTAATTGTTTCAGTCTCCCGGTGGTCAGAGTAATACTAACAACCTGTGTGGGGACATCTCATACTTGGACTCGTGGCAGGTCAATTCTACTGTATGTCAGAAGCCAGCCTGATGAAACTTGAAGGAACACGATCCAGAGAAACCCCCATACCTGATGCCAGGAGGAGCAAAGTCAACACAGAAAACTGTCCAACAACAACACACCTTTTAAAACTAATAGATAAGTTAAAAGACCAGATGCCAACTTCATTAATGTGTGTATTAAACTTATGACAATTCCTTTGCCAAGAATAAGCCTCCTGCCAATCATGACCCATTTGGTTTAAATACATAACATAATCAACATTGGTTTAAACGTACTGATTCATTGGTTTTTTTTTACAGGCCTTTATTGGCATTTCATTTTTTATTTTATACTGCTCCACCAGTGGTGATTTTATTTTACTTGTGAAAATTTTTGGTAACCAGAATAAATATCTTCTGTTTTATATCTGTAAATATAAAACCAGCCTTAGAGTTATATCTTTGTGTAATTACGTCACGTTTCATATCTGTGTGTCATGACATCACCTGTCAGTGAGGGCTTTAGATTTTTTTTGAGCCATTTGTCTTTTTATCCAGTTCTATCATCTTCAGTTAAGGATAGTGGCGGGGATCTAAACTTTGCTCTAGTGTCCCCCCAATCACTCCAAACTAGAGTAGTTGCCTTCCTTTTGATTAGTCCTTAACGTTTCTCTTACTTACTTACTTAGTCGTTCCCCTCTACCGTGAGGTGTAGATGTTTGGAAGAGAGAGCGCCAGACTATCCCATTGGCTGTCTTCCTCCTAGCCTGGCTCCATTCTAGTCCTCGGTATTTCAAAGATTGTCTAATGTTGTCCTCCCAGCGGACTCTAGGTCATCCTGGGGGTCTGGATCCATGGCTCTTTGCCTCCGATGCCTGTCGTGGCAGCCGATCTTCTCCCACTCTGCAGACATGGCCAAACCATCCCAGATGGGACTGTTCTACTTGGGTCCGCATGAGGTTGGAATTTAGGCCTTGACGTATCGTCTGACCGCGGATTATGTCTCCCGTTGCCACTTCAACCACCTTCCTCAGACACCTCACCTCCGAGGTTTGGATCTGGCTTTTGTGGGTTGTAGTCATTGCCCATGACACGCATCCATAGGTGGAGCGGTATACAGCCATCTTCGTTTTTATACCAACCTCTGTCTTGCTGAGGAATCCTCGATTTATGGCCTGAAAAAGTCTCCCAACTGCTGCTTTTCGAGTGGCCAACTCTTCTTTGATGCCTCCCTGTCGGTCTGTAATAGCTGCGAGGTATTTAAAGTGGTTGACCTGCTCCAGGACCTGTTCTACCAGCTTAATCTGATGTCTACTTTTTTCTCGCGATATCACCAAGGATTTTGTTTTATAGCTGCTTATGACCATCCCTCTCTTCTCCAGCTCTTCCTTCCAGACTTGCAGGTTGGATTGGAGATGTGCCTCTGATTTAGCAATCAGGGCAACATCATCAGCAAATGCCAGCTCTGAAATACAGACCTGTCTCATCTTCCAGTACCCCACTGAATACTTTCTTGTTCTCTCTTTACATGCCTTGATGACATCGTCCATGAGGAGTATGAAAAGATAAGGTGACAGGATATCACCTTGTCTTACACCAGTGGTGGTCCTGAACTCTTCTGACTTATGGTTTGCTGTCCTCACATAATTTCTGTAAGACTTGTAGAAGCTCTGTATAACATGAATCAGAGGTGTTGGAATGTTCTTCCTTGCCAAACAGTCCTAAAGTTTGCTCCAGGGGAACCCTGTCAAACGCCTTTTCCAGATCTATGAAACAAAGATGGATCTCACTCTTATACTCAAGGGCCTTTTCACTCAGCTGTCTGAGTGTGAAGATTAGGTCTTGATTACTTCGGTTTGCTCGGAATCCGCACTGGACCTCATCCAATTGTGGCTCAGCTAGGCGTCGGAGTCTCTGCTCTAGGATTCTAGAGTAGATTTTACCAGGGACACCGAGAAGGGATATGCCTCTATGGTTTCCACATTGTCGATCGTCAACCTTTTTGAAAATTGGTGTTATGATAGGAATCTCCCAATCCTTTGATATGGTCTTGTTTCACCACGCTGCCTGTAGGACCCTTAAGAGTAATAGGTCGCCTGATGCTCCAATGTATTTAACGATTTCTGGTGTTATACCATCATGCCATGCTGCTTTGCCCATCTTGATTTTCTCCAGTGCTGCCTTCAGTTCTTCCATTTTAATGTCATCTTCACCATCATCGGTTTTCTCTTCTGTGCTAGTGGTTATCATTTCTGATACTTGACCTTGCATACCATCCAGGAGTTCTGAGAAATATTCTTTCCATCTTTCAATTACTTCCTTCGGGACAGTAAACAATTTGCCTTGCTTGTCCTTTATAAATTTGAGAGGGCATTGTTTTTCCTTCCTCATGTTCTTCAGTGTCTTATAGAAGAACAATTTCTGGTTTTCTTGCGCATCTTTTTCTAGCTTTTCTCCAAATTCTTCCCAGGACTTTTGTTTTGTTGCTAGCACCTTGTTCTTTGCTTCTGCTCTGAGTGTCACATATTCTCTATATTTCTCCATTTGTCCTGTTGTGTTTTTAGCTCCTAAGTATTGTTTCCAAGGAGCTTAATTTTTCTAACGAGGAAATATTCGCTCTCTCTATGAACAAAACCTCAATCACAGAGGCATTTCTAGAGTTGATGACAGAATAAGATATATTTTTTCTCAAGCTATCACTCCCTCCTGTAACATTTGTGACGTATAATGGAAAAAGAGCCTACAACAATCTGATTGTCTTTGCAACCTCGCAGCGCTCTTTTGATTTGCCAGCAAAACCACACACTATCCTGCCTGTGTTTACTTACACCAGTTTACTCTTTCGTTCCCTCCTCTTGTCTTAAACACGTGCAAACGCAGTGTTTCCAAATTTTCGAAACCTGCCCGTCAAAACAGGTAGCGAATCAGCTTTTGTTTACCTCGTTTACACACGCCCGTATCTGTCAGGCATACGATCTCAGACAGAAAACACGTAACACAGACGTAATGGCCTTTTGAAGTCTCCGGAAAGGGGAGTTAACGCTTTGATGTCGTATACGCAGGAAATTCTTCGAGAACCCGTTAGACGTAAGAATTTTTCTGATGTCGGTTAGCAACGCCCGACAGAGCCGTCCTGTAAGCCTTTCATTTGGGAAACGCAGTTGCTGTTCCCCGTTACACATAGTAACGCGAAAAGTAACATCATCGATAGATTAGAGAAATTTAAGCATATATAAGATGTGTTTTCTTAAAACTCGCTATCAGCGTCACTGAGATTTTTGGATAGTCTAAGCACGCAGTTCTAGAACAATTTTGTTAAATGTGTTATTAGCAATTCGTGGGGATTTTTCATTCTGTTTTCTGGTAATAGAAATTAGTGCTTACGTGTTTAAAAGTGTTAGCTTTTACCAATTAAAAGTGTTAGCTTTTACCATTATAATTCACTTAGATTTTCTAGCTGTTAAAACTGGTGAGATAAAATAACGCGTAGCTATTTCATACCAGATGTTCAGTTATAATGTACATTTTCACCACACGCTTTCTCATACAAGATGAGACTGTTTTAGCTGACTGGTTTACATGCTAGGCGCGACTGATAGTGACAAAAAAGAATTCACGCTTTATTTCATTGTGCGTATTTATTATAAGTGCCCATTATTTAATATCATACGACTAAGCTATCAGACGCCGACCAAATTAATAGCTACTTAAAGACCGGCGATAGTTTGTGATAATTGGCATTGTATACCGCTGGCAGGGGGGAGAGTCGCATAACTCAATCCAACCTACACTCACTAAGCGACGCGCGATAAGGTAGGCTAAAGAAAACACCTGTGCCGTTCAACTTTAATCAGGACTGACGGAGTGGATAAGAGATCGTCTTGTCCCCGTCCCTGTGCATATATATAGCTATATGGTATAGTAGCATTTTTCCATAAATGTTTTTCTTACATTCCTAGCAGACCTGCTCAAAAGCGTCCAGCGATCTTTTTCTTTGCTTGTTTTTCGGTCTGTGAAATTTTACTTTGTTAGGTATCTGTGCCTCAAATTAGTTTGAGCGGTACCGATCTTCATTATAAGCGTGTACTCGCCAAAGATACATGAGAACAGTTCAGACACTAAAAGTAATTTAACTGGACTTATCAGATTTGGCGTTTCCCACAAAAGTTGTTGTTAGAGGATGAACTGGGACCAATGTGGGAAGTGAACTGGATAGTTGTACGCCGAGGAATATCTCATATGAGGTAAGAGTGAGAGAGTGGCCACTGTTTGCAAGAGAGAGTGAATATTTTTTCTTTGTTACTGTGACGTACGTCTAGTTTGACAAGTGTATTTTCCCTGATTTGATGGATGATTAAAGGGACTTTAGCTTTTCATAACATTAGAATCCCTGAACATCAGTATTGTTGTAACTTTTCATCAACGAAGAGTAGCGGCTATGATCAAAGCAGTCAAAGACGATCTCCAGAACAGAGAAGCAGAAATTTAGCATCTCCATGCGAACACTGAACCGTTCGCAAGATGGACACGAGCGGTCAGAAGAAAGCTTCTTGCAGACTTCGCACCTCTGTGGCAACCGGCAGGCTTGCCCGAAAGACTATGGAACGGGAGAGACGGAGCGCTCAGCGTAGCGGATACGATCTGAGGAATCAGGAAACTCACAGCGAACGAGGCTAGTCTCGCAGAAATTTCACATCCTCGCGCGAGCAGCCTGAGACGAACGAAGATCGGAAGCCAGTCGGGCCATCGCGGTTAGCATGGTGGCTAAATAACTTCGACTTTCCCTGGGATCTGAAGAGGCGCGAAATTTTCACACGACCCATTTAACTTACATTCCCGTTAGATATATACAGAATCTGAAAAGGGCAACTTTATCATTCGTTCTGACAGCATTCTAAGATTCACTAGCATATAGTTAAATTCCTGCTAGATTTCATCTAAATTGTTGGCTATTGGAGTGAATTCTTTTCTGTGCAGACGAATTGATCTTTCGACCTTGCATCCCAGCAATTAATTACTTATACACTGAGCCCTGCCAAATCAGTCGAAAACTCCAGCAACTTATAAACATTTTAAAATTTAATCTTTGTGGCGATCCTGTGAGATTCAGCTACCTGAAGTTTTTCAGAAACA
Organism: Oreohelix idahoensis; assembly: GCA_024509875.1. NCBI lineage: Eukaryota > Metazoa > Mollusca > Gastropoda > Stylommatophora > Oreohelicidae > Oreohelix > Oreohelix idahoensis. Next base: position 177,829 of record JAMPIV010009897.1, read on the forward strand.
AAGCCCACACAAAGACTGTTTTAAAATCCAACTTCTTAAAGTTTTTAAAAAAAAAAGTTAAACTGGAGATGAACAGTTGCCAGTCGCAATCATTTTACTTATTACTCAATTGATGAGAAAGAACATAGATTTACCTGACACTGTCTGTCAAGCATATTCATTGGATTTTACCACCCCCTTAAGAACCTATCTCAGTGTTTTGTAGTTGTGACATTACGGCAAAAGAAAGTTATCTCCACCAGCTGTGCCCATCGTAGAAACCACACCATACCTCACACTTAGCCAAGTGCCTGTGCCATTCATTAGGAACTTTTTATCAAAATAAAAAACAACAGTAGCCTTTACGCTTCACCGTCTGGCGATTTTTTGAGACTACTAGCTACCAGCCCACCTCGATAAATCTGGGGCCTGACACAGAAGAAATAAAAAGACAATTTCCATTGTACTACAGTATTATCTGCTTTTGTACAATTCCTAGGAAGTGCCAGAATTCACCATTTGGTAAGTCTGTGTGAGTGCCTGTGTGCTGGCCAACCCAAGCGTGTGTTTTTTAATGAAAGGAGATTTAATCTTTTTTTACCCTTATAATTAGTTCGACCTAGTATTAAGGTGTACTGTATTCATTGTACGGGATTTCTCCTAGCGGGATTGTTTAACTGTGTTCATTTCACCCTCCCGTAAAATTTGTTGGATAAAGGAAAACATTTGAGAACCCTAGCTTTTCCTCTACCCCCCTTATCACTGTAACCCCTTGCCTCAGAGTAATAAATTTACCGTTGGGTTAAATTGCCTATCTCTGATCATCCCCTTCCCCCCTGTCTTTGGGACCGGATCTTTTCTGTTAGTAAATACAAGCGGGAAAGGTGTAGTGGATACTTCTCCTCTAAAACCCCTCCCCCCTTGTCATTTTTGCATTTTGTAACCCATGATTTCTGACTGTAAATTGATAATTATTTGTGACTTGATTTTATGATAATAAAAGTATTAAAACTTTACATAGCATGTTGTGTCGGCTGGCCAAAATCCAACATTTCCCATATTTGTTATTGTAGTCCGTATTCATGTAGGTATAAAATGGACAAATGGAAAATTCTTGGGGGACCTGGATTTCGCAGATGATTTAGCATTCTTAAGTTCAACACCAAGACAATCCCAAGAAGCAGTAAATAATTTGTGTCACCTCTCGGTTAAAATAGGTCTCCAAATAAATGCCTCTAAAACTAAAGTTATGAACTTTTCTACCGAGACCTTTGATATCATCTTGAACGGGGAAAAACTACAGAAAGTTGAAAGTTTCAATTATTTAGGCAGTAAAATGACTCAGGATGGTGACACAACAAGAGAAATCCATACTAGAATTGCTTTGGCAGCTAGCGCCTTCAATAGATTATCTAACATTTGGAAATTACGATCATTGAATATACATACCAAGCTTCGTCTGTTTAATTCAAATGTTATTTCAGTGTTAACATACGGCTGTGAGAGTTGGAAAATAACAAAATCATTGGAGAACAAGCTGAATACATTCGAGAACAAATGTCTTAGAAAACTCATGAACATCAGTTGGAAAGAATTCAAGACTAATCGACAAATAAGAGAAGACTCTAGGCAGAAATATGTCTCCGACTATATAAGGAAAAGACGATGGTCATATATCGGTCATGTCCTACGAATGCAAAACAACAGAATACCACTACAGGCGCTGACTTGGGTTCCTGAGGGTAAGAGGAAAAATGGAAGACCAAAAGAAACACTCAGAAGAACAATAATAAGAGAAGGAAGAACGTTGGGCCTAAATAATGTGCAAGAGCTAAGAGGAGTGGCGTCACAACGAACAACCTGGAGAGCACTGGTTTCTGCCTTATGCGCCGTGTTTGGTGCTTAAAGAATTTATTATTATTATTATTCATGTACGTTGAGCGTCAGAATCACCAAATCGGTGAGTGCGCCTGAGTGACTGGAACTGACAAACAATTATTTGCTCATAAGAGAAGTAGGAGTAGTGTTGAGAGACAAATATTGTCGTAAACAGAGACTGTCCTTACTCTTCCCAGCACTTGTGAATCTACTACCTCACTTTCCTAAATCCTTATTTTCACAGTCTTCACTATCATTCTACACTCTAAAGGGACCAATATCCATCAGAACTCTCTCAGAAAAAAATTACGACAGTTACAGAGATTTTACCAACTCTGGATTTGCCTAATTTGTTTACTTTACTGTACTTATAGAGTCAGACTTTGTTTACTTTGCTGTCTACTCTGTATCATAGTGCCAACCTTCGACCTTTGGGTTATTAACTTTGGGTTCTTTTCTCCATTGGGGAGGGCACATACATTTTTGTTATTTCATATGTATGTAAAATCTGATTTGTTTGACCCTTCTTTAGATAATTGGTGTTGTCAAGTTTAAATGATAATAAACAACAAAGAAACTTAACTTTGTGTGTTGGTCAGACCCAAGCCCAATTAACCGTAGTTTTTGACGTTCGTGTGTCCTGTTGTCACATAGCTGTGTGTGTGTGTAGTTAAACTTATGTATGTATGAGGAGGGCAAGTGATGACGCCCAATTTATATTATGATTGAGTAATTGGCCGCCAAATGACGCGTGCACCATGAGGTGAGTGATGGTGCCCGTGGTCTGGTTTTGTGAAGTGTGTAGATGATGTACAGTCAAACAATGATCATACAAAAACTGGGCAATCCATACAAAGACGTCAGTTAACTCACGACGTATAAAGTCAATGATGCTTGTAACAGCTAGTGACGTTTTTCTGTATCATTTATTGTGGACGCCACAGTGACAAAATGTATACGCGAATATGTAGGTACATCAGACAGTCATTATCACAGCAACAATGTCAGTATAGCAATGGACGGTAGACAGCATCATAATAAAGGTGATTCACAGGCATGTCAATACATTATAAGGCTGTAATGTAGTCGGGAAAATTCTCCATCCCTTTCTATCTTAGCCAGACGAAAACCAGATGTATGGGATCAGTTCACTCTCTTTAATCTGGCTTCAGCAAGACAGGCACGTCTGCCGAAGTATAAATAATGTCCTCAAAAATATCCTCTAGATAACAAAGGTTTTCCAAACCTAGTTCATGTAACAAAGTAGCAAGTAATGGTCCTTGGGACATGCATCAACCGATGCAGTACAATACAGCGACATGTGAGCTGGGAAAACATCTCGTGACGACGCCTTTCGAAGACAGGCTATGAATCAAAAATCGCTCACGACCAAAAATCGATAGAGTTAATGAAAAGTTAATTTACCTTGCCTTCAGGAAATACACAGAAATATTACGCCTCCCGGCATGTGGAAATACACTAGAGGTATTATCTCGAATAAACGAAATATCCATTAAGAGGACTTCACATTCCTGACAGAACAAAAAAATAGCGGAGATCCCCTCTCAGCGAGGCATCTTTCTAGCTATTCAAAATCGCTCACTGACTGGTGGGCGGAAATCGATCGACCAAGAAGCAAGACCAGTCATGCGCAGTCCAGCGCAAAATGACCACAGCTCAGAACTTAAGACGCAAGGACCTTTACTACGAACCAGCGTAAGAATGATTACCTTAAAAGGATAACCCAACAGGTTGCCAACCGTTTTCTGAGAAAACGGCCTAGCATAGCAAACTTAACTGCATTCAATACCAACGCGAGGAGACAACTGCTCACCGAGAAAAGTGACTATAAATTTCAAGCAGTTGTTGCCCTTGCGTTATAAAATATATATTGTAATAAAACGATGTTGCGAGAATTTCTCACGCAACATATCACCACCTCCTCCCGATAAAAAAAAAAAATGTGGAACATATATTTTTTTTTTTTTAAATATCAAAGAGCATGCGATAAGCGGCTCAAAACGCACGAATTATGCGCTGATAATTAATTAAATTGCCTAACATGAGGCTAAATATAGAGTGTCTGGTGAGGATATACCTCAACAGAAAAATAAATATGTCTCAAAAAATATTCACATCGGGGAGGTGTCACCAACACACATCACGTTAGCATGTAAACACAATATACGTATGCAAGTTACCATAGACATCAATAAATAGCATAATCTAATATTGTCTTTAAAAATGGATGTACAAATCTGATATAGGAAAATTTAAATAGTACATTATTTGACATGTAATGACATAAGTACATAGTAAAGTTAAACTACATGACGATCCAGGACATATCCTCTGGCATTCCGAGGGTAAGTACACAATCTAGAACTCGTCATGCTTGATAATAGTAAGGTAAGTCCTCAGCTCATCAATGACATTCTGAGAAAGTACAAGCAATATAATGCTAATTAATAACTAATATGCTTCATAAGGTACAATACATTATTAATAATTGTGGCTGTTTAGTAAACTAACGGCCCTTATATTAACCACTCAGTCTTCCTCTATCATCTTAAAAAACGAACAGAAGAAGATGATAACAAAGCACGATAGTGTGTACATATAAAGTGAGTACAGATGTGCTAATCTATTGTAGTAATATAGGTGTGTTATGACTCTGTAATATATGGAAATATAGGACAGAAGTATTAGTTGGAGTCATGTGGGCATCTAGACAAAATGTCAGCCATCACATTATCCGCACCACGGATAGCTCGTACCGTGAAGTGAAAAGGTTGAAGAGCTATAGCATATCGAGTGGATCTCGAACTCTTCAAATTCTTAGTCTGAATAGCTGTAAGAGCTTTCTGATCAGTCTCTAGAATGAAATGTGCGCCCAGGAGGAATCTTTGTAGTTTTAGAATTGACCAAACCATCGCTAACAACTCACGGTCTAAAACCGAGTAGTTCCTCTCTGCCGCATTTAGTTTTCTAGAAATGTACATAACAGGATGCAGAGTATTTGCATATTCTTGCATCAGTGCTGCTCCAATCCCAGTGGATGAAGCATCACTCCGAAGAACAAAAGTCCTATCAAGAGTAGGTAATCTTAAGATGGGAGGAGAAGAAAATATATTCTTGATTTGGTCTAGTGAAGATTGGCATTCTTCAGACCAACGGACCAGATTAGGCGAACCTTTCTTCAACAATGTTGAGAGAGGTGCCATGATCGAAGATAAATTTGGAATAAATCTCCCATAAAATTGAATTAAACCTAAGAGACTCCTAACTTGTTTCTTCGTTTTAGGAACAGAGATGTTCAGTATTTTGGAAGTATTGTGGTCTTCTGTCTTCAAGAGACCATGACCAACACGATGACCCAGGAAAGAGATTTCACCAAAACCAACAAAAGCTTTAGAAGGTTTTGCTGTCAAATTATTCTCACGTAGAGTGGACAGTAAGTCATATAACCCTAAATAGTGATCTTCCCAGGTATCACTGAAGAGACAGATGTCATCTAAGTATGCGATGACATCCGAACGATGTGACAGAATTCGACGCATCATGCGAACGAAAGTGGCAGGGGCGTTCATGAGACCAAAAGGCATAACATTCCATTGAAATAGACCCCTAGGTGTAGAAAAAGCAGTAAGAGGTTTGGCATGCTCTGCTAAAGGCACTTGCCAATAACCTTTAGACAAGTCAAGTTTAGTGAAGAATCTAGAATTAGAAAGTCTAATCAGTAGATCTTCTAACAAAGGCATCGGTTCAGCATCGAACTTTGTGACCTGATTCAATTTGCGATAATCAACGCAAATTCGTATGTTCTTATCCTTCTTCCGGACAATAACCATGGAAGAAGAATATGGTGAAGTCGATGGTTCAATTATATTTAATTGAATCATTTCATCCAATTCCTTTTCCACTTGCGACTGAAAGTGTATAGGGATAGGATAAGGCCTAACCCTAATTGGATTATTGTCGGTAAGAATTATGTCATGTTCTATGACATCTGTGTGTCCAGGAATGTCAGTGAGAACATCCTGAAATGTTTGTAACATCGACGAGACTTGTCGATGTTCGTCACCAGAAAGATTAGGAGAAACAGAAACGTTTTTCCAAGATTCCGTGGAATGTAATGGAACCACTGGAAGGGGAAGATTGACATCAGAGAAGGTAGATTCCTCATCCTGTATGACAGACAGGGATGAATAATGACCGTGAGGTGCAGGAGCATCATCCGTTGCCTGGAAAATAGGCAGCAAATAGTCCGGACGTTCGTGAAATTCCGAAAGCATGTTTATGTGGAAAGTTTTATGCTTTCCATCAATATCGACCACATAGTCAACATCGGAAATCCGAGAGACTATTGCATACGGACCTTTCCATGCAATAAGAAGTCTATTTTCCCTACTGGGGAGTAGGACGAATGCTTTGTCACCTGGACAAAGTTGTCGTAGACATCTATTCTTGTTAGCAAACTGCCTTGCCTTCTCTTTAGCAATTTCTGATGAAGCAGTTGCTAGCTTACATGCCTCAATGATCTTTTGTCTAAGAGCAATGACATACTCATATGAGGATTGAGTTTCATCGCTAATATCATCGGCAGTGATGAGATCGTGTAATAAAGACATAGGGCCGCGCGGACGCGCGCCAAAGACAAGTTCGAAGGGAGAAAATCCTGTGTGTTCATTAGGGACTTCTCTATAGGCAAAGAGAGCCGCGGGTAAAACCCTGTCCCAATCTTGAGGATGATCTTCAGTTATCTTACCAAGCAAAGTCTTGAGCGTTCTATTCAGACGCTCAACTAACCCATTAGACATAGGATGGTAGATACTACTGAGAGATCGTTCAATATGTAAGGTAGACATTACCTGTGACATAGTGTCCGATATGAGTTGAGTGCCATGGTCTGACAATATTTCTCTGGGGAACCCCAAGCGAGAAAATATCAACCAAAGAGCATCTGCGATATCTGTAGTAGATATGCTCTTAAGAGGGATAGCCTCTGGCCAACGTGTGCACATATCGACACATGTAAGGATGAACTGATGTCCTCTGGCCGACTTGACCTTAAAAGGGCCAATAATATCTATGGCCATTTTCTGAAACGGCCGAATAGGAATGTCAGCAGCCTGGATAGGCGCAGCATGTCGTGGTCCTCTAGATTTGACCTCCTGACATACCTTGCATGATCGGCAGTAAATACGAATGTCCTTGTTGACAAAAGGCCAAAAGAAAGCCGCAAGGACTCTCGACTTCGTACGGGCAAAACCCATATGTCCAGCACATTGCGAGTCATGAGCATGTTGCAATATTTGCACTCTCATGCTCTTGGGAACAAGAATTTGCGAATGCGCCGACGTAGTCGAATCTTGTACCATACGTACAAGTACGCCGTTTCTCATTGCAATCCAAGATTTTCTATTTGTATCCTGATTCGGATCACCTTTCTTCGCAAGAATGAAGAATTTTTTTAAAGAAGGATCTTCTTCTTGCAATTTTATGAAAGAGTCACGAGTGATTACTAAGTGACTATCTTGGCTATCAACTTCATTATCACTATTCAGTGAAGTTTCGGGTGTTTGTAGAGCTTGTGCTCTTGTAACCACTGCATTTGTAGCTTGCATGTTATTATCTTCCCAAGCAGCAATCTGCTGTGGGGTACACTCCCTAACTCCGTGAATACGACCAATAATAAGGTCCGCAATAGGATTAGGTAAGAGACAAGCATGCACATCTCCAGTAAAGAAAGGAGTGGCAATGCGAATTACAGCAGTAGGATATTTTTCTAGAGTGCCGCCAAATGTGACACATTTAATAACCTTTCCTGTAGCACAAGATGGATTTACAAGCGATTGTCTAACACCAATAGTGGTGCATCCGGAATCGAAAAGTAGTGAGACCGGAGTATCATTAACAAGACCCTTATGTAGGATTAAAGAACCCCTCCCGTCATGCGCAACAGCAGCAGGAAGAGCGGGAAGAGGGTGACCACAACTCAAAGTAGTTATGGTACCCGGTTCGAATAAAGTACTGCATTGGGGGCATTTGTTTGCTCTCTCAAAGTCAAAAGCAGAACCAGTGACAGCGTCAAAGTTTTTATTATCAACAACATGATTACAGGCTCCCTCAGTTTCCTGTTGTACAGAATTAGCCTGCTGATATCTCTTTTTTTTTGTGTTGAGACCTACCGCGACTATTATTACCTCTGAAGTTATCAGAGTTATTATTATCTCTGCAGTTATTATTGTCTCTATTGTAATTGTTATCATGATTCGAATTCCAGTTTCCACGATTACTATCATGTTCACATTGATGCGAACATCTATTTGTTTGGTTTTGAGGTCTTCGGCAGGAATAACCTCTATTACCATATCCTCTTTTGAAATGCCTATAATTATTAGGGTGATAGTAACGAGTACTATCAGGTTGTCTCCAATTCTTCGAAGAAGAATCACCATGAAATTGATTTCCATGATTTTGACAGAAATTACCGCTGCCCTTTCTATCAAAATTTTGTTGGGATCTACGAGCAAAGTTTTGACCATACGGTGCTGCCGAAGCAACTGGTAAACCTTCTTTCACCTTAGAGTTACCCATGGTTATGTGTGGGTGCGCAGTTACATATTGGCAACAGAAATCTTCCATTTCTTTTATTGTTTTAGGTTTACGTTCATGAAGGAAAGCAAGGAAAGACTCATTGACAGACGACATGACTTTGTCTCTAAGTATTAAGTCCATAAGTCCTTCATAAGTTTTTTCCGTCTTAGATAGTTCAACCCATCGTGAGAAAGTAATGCGTATTCTTGCAATAAACTCGGAGAATTCAACTCCATTTTCAGGTACCATGTTTTTAAATTGTAGACGATAGCCGTCTTCGTTAAGCTGATATTTCTTTAACAAAGCGGCCCTGACAACCTCATAATTGTTCTTGTCAGGTTCATCCACCATATTTAATATACTTAGAGCTTTACCTGTCAGTATCCCTGATAACTGATAAACATATTTTGCTTTGTCTATGTTATGAGCTGTACATGCTTGTTCAAATCTGCCCAGATAGAACATTATGTCATCACTGGAAGGACTAAATGTTGGTAACTTAATCTTAAAAGTATCATTATTAGCCTTACCAGAAGATGAACCCTTGTTTGAATCATTACCATTACTCATGTTCATCAATTTCAATTTTTCCAACTCTAAAGCTAAGACCTTTTCTTCATGTTCCATTTTTGCTTTCTCTTTCCTCTCATCAGACTCTCTCTGTAATCTTCTTTCCTCAGCCTGAGCCTCTATTTGAAGTCTTTCAGCTTCTTTCTCAAGTCTTTTATTCTCAGCTTCTTTTTCAAGTCTTTTATTCTCAGCCTCTTTTTCAAGTCTTTTATTCTCAGCTTCTTTTTCAAGTCTTTTATTCTCAGCCTCTTTTTCAAGTCTTTTATTCTCAGCTTCTTTTTCAAGTCTTTTATTCTCAGCTTCTTTTTCAAGTCTTTTATTTTCAGCCTCTAGCTGGAGTTTTCTTTCCTCAGCTTCTGATTCCCTTTTTTGTTTTTTCCATTTCCATTTGGAATCTTTTTTCCTCCACCTGCATCTGCAGTTTCTTTTGTTCAGCTTCCATTGCTTTATCATATCGAGCAGTTGCAAATTCTTCTAACTTATCACCAGTCTTCCCAAGCAATTTACCCTGCTCAATAAAGTGCTCAAATGTAGACATGATGAGTAATAATATGAGTTCAAAAACCTGAAATAATTAACTAATTTATTTCAAACCTAAGTGTAACAAGTCTTAATTAAGCACTTGTATATTCACATCACATTATATTATCCCAGTCTCTGTGGGAAACAAGTCTCCAATCAAAGAACTTGTATATGAAATATCAACACTCAATTCTTGATCATAAGTGCACTTCTCATTCAATAGTGCACGACACTATTCATCATTCATTTATCATCAGTGTAGTAGTAACAGTGCATTAGCATAGCCCATTAACTAATTACTATAACTGTAAACAATGACTATGTAAACACATGCAGAATGTAAACATTGAAAATGTAAACAATGCAAACAATGTAAACAATAACAATGTAAACAATAACAAAGATCAGCAACAATACAAAAACGTTCGCAGAAATCAACTAAAAATAAAGCAGAAATTAATGAAATATCACAAAAAATGTGACGATATCTGCGATAGAATTAAACAAAATACATGACACCACAGTGTATAAACAAAAATGTTGTATGAAACTAAACTATAGTCAAGAGTAGGCTAACAAATACAAACAAATCAAAACAAAACTAAAGAATGCGAAATAATAACGAAAACAATATTAATACATGTCATCACAACTAACATAAATAGCAACAGAAGTCGCTTAGCAAATTCCAGTATCGGAAATTTGCTCACCCTACAGAAAACGCTCACAATAGACGACCTCTATGACGTGGCATGATCTAAGGGAGACACCACCCAACCGAGAACCCGCTGAAATATAAACATATAAATATACGAATAACATATAACAATAGAATGAGATGATACACAGAAGACTCAGCAGAAGTATAAGGGCACAGTTTACGTACAAACAGGCCACTTAACTTATAGGCTTCCAATCGTAGAACAGCAGAAAAAACGGATGTCAATCAACGTCCTAAAGAGCGAAGCTCCAACGATGATGGCACATCTGAACTGCTTCCACTGCTAACACGATGGTACTAGAGCTTCTGAAATACTGTATGTTGAGTTGTTTCGGCACTTGACCCTCTTATCCAAAAGTAAGTTGATGGAAATCGGTACTTGGCCTTCTTCAGAAAACAACCCGTTTCAACCGGCACTTGACCTTCACAAAAAACGACAGCACTGGAACCTTGACAGCAGCAACTTGCTTGACTTGCGTAAAAGAAAACAGCAGTCCGAGTTATCCGGCAACATGTAACAACGCCGGGTACTGTCAAATTTCTGTTTCAGTCAAAAATTGCAATTTTGACATTTACCGGGCAACGCCGAGTACTTTGAAAATTTTGAAGATGTTGACTGTCTTGAAGAATGTTAATTTCTTGAAGGATGCTGATGAATTCTTGTTGAAAATGAAGTGGGTAAGGGACCCCGTGTTTGCTGGTACCAGATCAAACCAGCTTATGGCCACCAAATGATGACGCCCAATTTATATTATGATTGAGTAATTGGCCGCCAAATGACGCGTGCACCATGAGGTGAGTGATGGTGCCCGTGGTCTGGTTTTGTGAAGTGTGTAGATGATGTACAGTCAAACAATGATCATACAAAAACAGGGCAATCCATACAAAGACGTCAGTTAACTCACGACGTATAAAGTCAATGATGCTTGTAACAGCTAGTGACGTTTTTCTGTATCATTTATTGTGGACGCCACAGTGACAAAATGTATACGCGAATATGTAGGTACATCAGACAGTCATTATCACAGCAACAATGTCAGTATAGCAATGGACGGTAGACAGCATCATAATAAAGGTGATTCACAGGCATGTCAATACATTATAAGGCTGTAATGTAGTCGGGAAAATTCTCCATCCCTTTCTATCTTAGCCAGAAGATAACCAGATGTATGAGATCAGTTCACTCTCCTTAATCTGACTTCAGCAAGACAGGCACGTCTGCCGAAGTATAAATAATGTCCTCAAAAATATCCTCTAGATAACAAAGGTTTTCCAAACCTAGTTCATGTAACAAAGTAGCAAGTAATGGTCCTTGGGACATGCATCAACCGATGCAGTACAATACAGCGACATGTGAGCTGGGAAAACATCTCGTGACGACGCCTTTCGAAGACAGGCTATGAATCAAAAATCGCTCACGACCAAAAATCGATAGAGTTAATGAAAAGTTAATTTACCTTGCCTTCAGGAAATACACAGAAATATTACGCCTCCCGGCATGTGGAAATACACTAGAGGTATTATCTCGAATAAACGAAATATCCATTAAGAGGACTTCACATTCCTGACAGAACAAAAAAATAGCGGAGATCCCCTCTCAGCGAGGCATCTTTCTAGCTATTCAAAATCGCTCACTGACTGGTGGGCGGAAATCGATCGACCAAGAAGCAAGACCAGTCATGCGCAGTCCAGCGCAAAATGACCACAGCTCAGAACTTAAGACGCAAGGACCTTTACTACGAACCAGCGTAAGAATGATTACCTTAAAAGGATAACCCAACAGGTTGCCAACCGTTTTCTGAGAAAACGGCCTAGCATAGCAAACTTAACTGCATTCAATACCAACGCGAGGAGACAACTGCTCACCGAGAAAAGTGACTATAAATTTCAAGCAGTTGTTGCCCTTGCGTTATAAAATATATATTGTAATAAAACGATGTTGCGAGAATTTCTCACGCAACAGCAAGGTTGCCGTGTACTAAATTACAGTCGTATAGATAGTCTGGAATAGAGAAACTTACTCATTCCAGAGACATATCTTTTTCCTTAAGCTACCATCTATTTCTCATACCTTTCTCACGTACCTATCATTATCCACTCTATTCAGACGGGCCAAAAATAACTCACAACCTATCTGTACGACAACATTTAATCTGGAAGTGGAATTTTTTAAGCCTTGCTCCAGCAGACCACTACAGTTAGCAGGATCTTAAATAATAACGCCACACTATATACATGCTGACTTGTAACTATATGTATATACCATAACTATAAGTATGTTGACATGTAATGTACCACCACTATGTATATGTTGACTTGTAATGCACCATAACTATATGTATGTTAACGTGAATTGTAACATAACTATATGTATTAGGCATGTAATGAATGTGGATTAGATGTATGTTGACAAGTAATGTACCATAACTATATGTACGTTGACATGTAATATACCATAACTATATGTATGTTGACATGTCAATACCCGTTAGCTCCCAGAAGAGCAAAGGCCTTCAAAAAACACATGCCAAGTCTTCCTGTCCTGTGCCATCCGCTCATTTTCATTCCTTGTTTTTCTCACCATTGTCACCTCTGTATCCAGCTCTCTTCTCCGTGTGTTTTTTTGGTCTACCTCTTGCTCTCTTTCCCTGTGGATTCCAGAACAAAGACTGCCTTGTAATGCTATCAAAAGGTTTCCTCAATGTGTGTCCTATCCATCGCCAGCGTCTTCTTCTCAATTCTTGTTCCTCGGGCACTTGTCTGGTTCTTGTCATCAATTCCACATTTGTGACTTTGTCATACCATTTCAGTCCTTCTATTCTACGCAAGCACCCGTTTATAAAAGTCTGTATCTTTTTGGTAGTTCTTTTTGTTGCTCTCCCTGTCTCAGAGCCATACAATAGGACTGACTTGACATTTGAGTTGAAGATTCTTATTTTGGTGTTGGACTTGATTTCTCTTGTTCTCCATATGTTTTCCAATGCAATGAAAGCGCCTCTTGATTTTTGTATTCTTATTTTGATATCATTGTCTGTCCCTCCAACTTTGTCTACATTACTGCCAAGATATGTGCACGATTCTACATCCTTTGGTGGTGTTTCTTCAAGTTCAACCTTGTAATCATTTCTTGCATTTATTCTCATAATCTTTGTCTTTTCCCTGTGTATTTTTAGGCCCACTTGTTGTGACCTCACATCGAGAATTTTTATTTTCTCTTGCATCTAATTATGATTATGGGAAAGAAGAGCCAAGTGATCTGCAAAATCCAGATCATCAAGCTGTTCAGTCAGATTCCACTGGATTCTATTCCAGTTGTGTGATGTCGATGTTTTCATAACCCAGTTTATTACTAGTAAGAAAAGAAGTGGAGACAAAAAGCATCCCTGTCTCACTCTCGTTCTAATCCTAAACGGTTCTGCAAGTTCTCCGTTTACTGTGACAGTCTCCACATCTTGAGAATCCCTGCATCCACTCCGGGCCTTCGTCAAGTTTCGCGGATACGCTATTTTTAGTATTCTGCAGATTGGGTTTTCCCGAAAACATACTATCCGATCGGGGATCCCAGTTCGTATCTGATGCTAGAAAGATCTCGGTGAATCGCGTCACCAAAGCATGCAAGGCCTTTGACCTCACAATAAGTTTAAAGAAAACAAATGTGCTGAGTCAAGAGGTAGGTGCTGCACCAGTTATCACTATCGATAACATGAATTGGCAGTGCTGCCCCAAACACATACTTTGTGTCTATCATCAATGACAAACTCTCTCTGGACACATAAATTGACAGTCGCATTGACAAAGCTGCAGCTACCTTTGCCCGCCTCACACCCCGTGTTTGGGAAAACTCCAAACTCACAACGACGACCAAAGCTGCGATATGTAACGCCTGCATCACCAGCTTACTTCTATATGGCAGTGAGAAATATGTGAAAATGGAAGAAATACTCGACAGAAATATGTGGCAGCGATAAGGAATATTTAAAGAAATGTTTGACAACTGGAAGACATTTTTGACAGCTGCAAGAATTATTTGCAGTACTTGACAACAGGAAAAAATATTTAATGACCAGTTTGGAAAACTACAAGAAATATTTAAAGACATATTTAATGAAGTCTTTGACAACTACAAGAAATATTGGCAACCGGATTAGTCATTTGATGGAATATGTGACAACTCTAAGAACTATTTGAAGAAATATTTGAAGAAATATTTGGCAACTGCAAGAAACATTCAAAGAAATACTTGGTAATGAGAAGAAATATTTTAAGAACTTTTTTATAAGTGCAAGAAATATTTGAAGAAATATTTTGCAACTGCAAGAATGAGTTGGATAAATATTTAAAAAAAAAGTATTTGACAACCGCAAGAACCATGTGAAGAAATATTTGACAAAGGCAAGAATTCTTTAATGAAATCTTTATAATTACACGAACCAACTGAAGAAATATTTGAAGAAATATTTGACAACTGGAAAAACATTTAAAGAAATATTTGACAGCTGGAAGAAACATTTGAAGAAATATTTGTCACCTGTAAGAAATATTTGAAGAAATATTTGACAATTGGAAAAAAAAACATTTGAAGAAAAATTTGACAACTGTAAGAAACGTGTGAAGAAATATTTGACACCTGGGAAAAAAGATTTGAAGAAAAATTTGACAACTGGAAAAACATTTGAAGAAATATTTGACAACTGTAAGAAATATTTGACAACTGTAAGACATATTTGACAACTGTTAGAAATATTTGACAACTGTAAGAAACATTTGACACATGCAAGAAATAATCAAAGAAATATTTGGCCCTTGCAAAAATTAAAAAAATTATAAACAGGTTAATAAATATTTACCTACAGGCTGGAACATTTGAGTAGGACTGGGGGCAAATGTTGGGGCCATCTTTGCTGATTGGACGAACAGTTTTCATTAAAGTTTGACAATTGCTGGACAAAAGAGTAGATAACCGTTTGATAACTGGAACAAATACTTAGTCACACTTGACTGAACAGGTAAAAAGTTTGGAAACAAGTTTTATTTTGAAGAAAAAAATTTGACAACTGGAAAAAACGTTTCAAGAAATATTTGACAAATGTAAAAAACATTTGAAGAAAAATTTGGCACCTGCCAAAAAACATTTAAAAAAATATTTGACAACGGGAAAAACATTTGAAGAAATATTTGACAACTGGAAAAACATTTGCATAAATATTTAACAACTGTAAGAAATATTTGACAACTGTTAGAAATATTTGACAAGTGCAAGAAATATTCAAAGAAATATTTGGCACCTGCAAAACAAAACATTTGAAGACATATTTGACAACTGTTAGAAATATTTGACAACTGTTAGATATATTTGACACTTGCAAGAAACATTCAAAGAAATATTTGGCCCCTGCAAAAATAACAAAATTAAAAAAAAATAGGTTAATAGATATTTACCTACCGTTTGGAACATTTGCGCAGGACTAGGAGAAAATTTTTGGGACCATCTTTGTTGATTGGAAGAAAAGTTTTCACTAAAGTTTGAAAATCGCAGGACAAAAAAGTAGATAACCGTTGATAACTGGCACAAATACTTAGTTACATTTATTTAATGTACTATATTTCCGTGGTCGCCCGCATGTTTGAAACGATTGGCAGACATTTGGAACGAATGCACAACAAACAAATGCGGGGGAAGACAGGCGATATAACCTGACAGTTCAGCCAGAGTAGAACTCTGTGACAATTCACTCACGCCAAGAAGACAACCAGCCCTTGCCAGAGTAAAGACTAAAATCAGCTTTCACTTCTTTTAAACGTGTAGAGAGCCATCCAACTCGTAGCATTGTATCACCTGCTAATTAGTGGGTCTGATGTGACCTCCATCATTTTGCGCCCGCTGAGCTGGAGAAGTCTTCTGGAATTGCAAGAAAGTCCAAAAACCTATCACCAGATGCCGCAAGGGTAAAATGAGTTAAACCTTAAATCCCTGGGGTTCGAACACACGAACGAAAGAATAATTCTTTTATAAATTTCTACGATTGATTTCTTGTGTTTTGAGCTTTTATGCAATGAAGTGAACAGAAATAAGTAGCAGGGTTAGTCTTACAAAGGTAAATGTTAGTCTTACAAAGGTTAATCCCGTTGCATATAGGATTTTTGGTCTACCAATACGCAAAACTCTGCATGTTAGAATTCTATTACGCATTTCTAGATATGTTCGTCGCTAGCTCCAATTTCCAGCTATGCGAGATGGCTACCACCGACCGCCTATATTTAGCCTTGACGTTACCCTCTATGCTAACGGAATTTTATAAAGTATACGATCAATGGTTTCCTCGCGAAGTTTTGTGCGGACCATCGATCCGAGTTTATTGCTAGCGGTAAAAGCACGCGCGTGTTTGAACTTTATTAAAAATGGATGAAAATGGCCTCGACAATGTTCCGGTTGCAGCCTGTACAGTGACACTAAGGAGTGTCTAGTTGACGCCATAATCTAGTCTGCATATGGCATATATCTCTACGGAGCATCGTTGTGTTCAATAAAACTGGCTATTTGGCCTTGTCCAGCCTGGCCTTTGACAGTATTTTTTATGTTGGAGAATACGGATGTGTGCGGGGTCACTTACATAGCACTAGCTGGACATTGGGGTGAGTAGACTTATTAGTCATGATATAATATAAATAATAAAGAAAAACTACCCCGTGGGCCAGAGCCAGTATCAATATGTAATTACATTCACCCAACAACGGAAATTTCATGTCATATTTTACATCAAAAGCATAGTTGACTCCGATAGTTACACCACTTCACCTCTCAACCCTCCTATATTCTCATCAATACCTACACACAAAACACCATACAACAGCGATCTTCCTCTATAAAATTTATCAATTTTTAAATATTTTCCTCTATAAACTTTGCCCCGCCATTTTATCGGGTTTTTGACGTAATTTTTTCCTCACGCCAACACACGCTCATGTGTCATCATCAATACCCAATATATTGTATGTATGTTGTATATATGTATATATATCTTCCTCTTCTTTGATCCTTAGCCGCCGACCGTCAAAGCGGTCAGTGGCCATTACGCCTGGTGGCGTCTTAAAGGGCAACAACAAATTGATTCCACTTTGCTCGGTCGGCGGCCATCCTTCGTAAGGGGCCCCAACTCTGGTTCATTCTTTGCATCTGAGCCTCCACAGTCCTCCGCCAAGTATTTTTTGGTCGGCCTCTCTTTCGTTTTCCTTCAGGGGTCCATAGCATAGCTGTTCTTGTGATGGCATCGGGGGTCTCTTCTGAGGACATGGCCAACCCAGCTCCAGCGTCTACCAGCTATGATGGTGTGCATGTCCTCTTGCTTGCTCCGAGTAAGCAGATCTTGGTTGGTGATGGTATTCGGCCAAAAGATTCGGAGAATTTTTCTTAGGCATGTTGTGTGAAAAGAGGACAATTTCGACATTTCCTTCTCTGTAACTCTCCAGCTCACCGCGCCATAGAGAAGCACAGAAAGCTTACAGCTCTGATATAATCCTAATTTTGTGCTTGTGCTGTACTGAGAGGACTTCCAGATGTTGTTTAGACTAAAAAAAGGCTGTTCTTGCTTTGTTCATTCTGTTGTTGATGTCTTTGCTTGCTCCGCCGTCTGGTGTTACTATGCATCCTAGGTATGTGAAGGCATCTGTCTGTTCCAGTTGCTGATTCCTTACTGATATGGGCTCAGGGTTGCTCACATTGAGCATCATGACCTCTGTCGTCTTTAGGTTGATGTTCAAGCCCACCTGCTGGCTATACTTATTAAGTCTATCCATTTTTTCCTGGATGTGTTGATGTGAATGTGCTAGCAGTGCAATGTCATCTGCATATTCCAGATCTTCCAGTGTAGAAAATGTAGTCCGTCGTATTCCTCTTGGATTGCCCTCTAATGTCTGGCGCAACACCCAGTCTATGACTGTTAAAAATAGAGTGATTGATAAGGGGCATCCCTGTCGTACTCCTGTCTTCACTTCAAAGGTTAGGTTGCTCTGCCCAATGCTGCAAGTAAAGTTGGCATAAAGGCTTTTTATGATTGGCACTATGCAGCTTGGAATTCCATAATCCCTCAGTATTTTCCATAAACTGTCACCATGTATACTGTCAAAAACCTTTTCAAAATCAACGAAATTAATGTACAGCTGTCTTTGCCATTCTGAGCACTGCTCTATAATGTTCCTGAGAGTAAATATATGATCTACACATCTTCTGTTCTTTCTAAATCTTGCTTGTTCTTTCCTCAGTTTGTGGTCTACTGCTTTTGAGATTCTCTGTATAATTATCCTACCTAGTATTTTGCTGGGAACTGAGAGAAGAGTTATTCCTCTCCAATTATTGCAGTCTGCAAGATCTCCCTTTTTGGCCAATTTGACAATTATTCCTTTTCTCCACTCTGTTGTTGTTGTCCCTGTTTTCCAGACTTGTGCAAATAGTTGTTTTAAAAGTTCTGCTGCTAGCTCTGGGTCTGTCTTAAATAGCTCTGCATTTAAGTTATCATGGCCAGAAGCTTTTCCATTCTTCAACCCTTTGATTGCTGTGATGATTTCTTCTTTTCGTGGAATGTCTGTATTAACATCTAAATCGTTTTCAGCCTCAGGAACATTCATTTGTGTCTCTGCTGGTTCCTTGTTCAGAGTTTCTCTGAAATGCTCTGCCCATCTTGGTGCCTGTCCATCTACTGTCGTGATGAGATATCCGTGCTTATCTCTTACTAATGTAATATTGTTTGCACCTCGTTTTCTACTAATGATATTAGTTATTTTGGATACTATGCTTTGTTCATTTCTCAGTGCTGCCTCTTCTGCCTGTCTTGCAAGGTCATCCAGAAATGTCCTTTTGTTAGCACGGGTTTGACGTTTAACTTCCTTGTCCAGCTGACTGTACTGTTCACTATATATTGCCTTTAACCTGGGAAACTTAGCTTCTGTTTTCTTTCTTTTCATTTCCTTTCTCTTCGCTATGGTGTTTAGCGTAGCTGGTGTTATCCAGTCTTGGCTCTTTCTTTCCCGGAATCCCAAGCATGACTTGCTGCTTTCCTTGTATATTGCTGAGATGGCGTTGAATCTCTGGTAACATCATCGGTCTCTGTTCTTTCCTGGCTTTGGATAATCTCATATCTTCTCTTTACGTCGACCACGAAAGCTTTTCTGGTGAGGGGATTCTTCAGTTTCGTGATGATGTATATATATATATATATATATATATATATATATATATATATATATATATATATATATATATATATATATATATATATATATATATATATATATATATATATATATATATATATATATGTTGTATATATATGTTGTAACACCTGAATAATGAAACATAACAACGCACTGCTGAGTCATTGTCGTGTAACGACTTCTCGCCACCTTTTTCTTCTGTCTATTATTTTATCCCTCTACTAATTTCTCCTATCATTAGATAAGAAACCAAAAGTCTCTCTCTCTCTAGTCTTATATTTCACAGTATTTTACTAGCTCAGGTTTTTCATGGTCCACGACAATAAATTATTCCTTAGCCAGCGAAATTCATTTCCACTTGGAAGGTGAAACACGGTGCAACGATAGTCCGAAAGTCCACAGCTTACCATTGCAGTAACTTTTTGTAAAAAAAAGTTTTTAATGCATTTCAATTTTCAGTGACAATAATGGTTATTTGCATCTTTACTGATCCCTCAAACTAATGTATGAGTTTGCTGAGGTCCTAGACCTAATTAACCACTGATAAGACAGGGTTAAATAATTGATGTATATTATTGTTTTTACTTTGAGATATGCATATTGATCCAAGCAAAACAGAGGTGTAGAAGTGGACCTTCTATTTTCTATTTCTTATAAGGCTTCTGTGTCAAGACTACAAACTTGATAAAAGTGTTCTCAATCACTTCTTCTCACTTTGTTACATAAGCGACATTAATGTGTTTTTCATCATGGACTGTTCTTTACATGTATTTTATGCAATCCTATGCATATACCATGTTGTATGATTGAAGAGCTATTTTATTATCAGTTATATGAATGTTATTTTCTACAAGAACCAGCACTTTAAGAATGCTTGCAATTATTTAGCTATTTAATGAATTTACCACTTTGACTGAATAAATGTAAGTCAGCAGTTCTCAAGCCTTGAGACAATGACTACCCTCCAAATGATTTACTGCTCGAGTAAGCAAGGATGTAAATCATTGGTTCTCAGACCTTGGCAGCAATGACACCCCACCATGTTAAAGCAGCATAGGAAACTATTACCCGGTGGTTCTCAAACCATTGTTGACAGAGACCCCAAAATTAAAATACTGCTCTATGGGCACTAGGTGAACCAGTGGTTCTCAACCATTTGATGACCCCAGTCCCTACCTAACAGTTTGTGAAACTCATTGCCCACATGTGGAAAACCACTGCTGTAACTAAGCAGACAGCCAGATAGGGACTGAGAACTCAGGATATGCTATAATATCAGTTAAGAAGGAGTATTTCATAGATAATAGATCCCACACTGTTACTGAATGGTAGTTAGCATTGTGTTAATTTAATTTCTGATGGACGCTTACCGGCGATCAGACGTAGGAGATGATTGCTCTTGAAACCACTAACGGTACTTCAATTGTTTCCAGTCCGCCCAGGTTGCAGTTACAAAGTACAAACCCAGGTTGCGGTTACAAAGTACAAACCCAGGTGTCGGTTACAAAGTACAAATCCAGGTTGTGGTTACCAGATACTAAACCAGGTTGCGGTTACATGGTACTAACCAAGGTGGCGGTTAAAAGGTACCAAAACCAGTTACGGGTCCAGGGTACAAACCAGAGTACGAGTCCACTGTATCAAAGATTACCCCATACCAAAAGCAGAAGTATTCAGCTGGGTTGACTTACCCCATCCTTATTTGAGATGCGCAATGAGTCCAGGGAAGTAAAATCTGCTGCCCGCTGATACGATAGAACTGTAACACTGTACCAAAGTGCTGGGGCATACAAAACCAAGAGAGTCCAAACACAGATCATCTCCGCAGCTACTACAGTCCTTGAGGAGACGAGTATTAACATCTACCAGCAAAACTACCATAGAAGAGATATACTGTCCATATGATGACATAATATTGTTTGTTTGTCTAAACAGTAGAGCTAAACTTTTTTCATAATTATATGTATATTCAAATGTGAGATTCTATACCCTTTTATTCAATTTAACTTAACAGCGTCTGTTGTTAATTTTCTTGTTAACTTTATTTGGGCTGTATTTTGTTTTAAATATAAATCTACACCCTGGGGGCTCAGCCATAATTCAATTAACGTCTAATGGTTCGGGATATTTTAATTGTGGCTGGACACTAAATCTATTTCCCAACCTTGTGTGCTTTACACAGTCCTTTTGTAGGATTCCCGAGGAAGAATTTATCGTCCAGAAAATATCCTGTTTAGTTGCCAGAATTCTCTTTGTATTAAGGATTTCTAGTACACTATTTCCCGAGGAGAGGCAGTTTCTTCAAACTCGGAAGCTATCAATCCTTCCTTCATATAAATAGATATTTGGGAGACCAACGCCCAGACACACATGAGCACAACTCACTGAAGATGACTACCCCCGGCACCGTTCCCACAAGCTGGGTGTATATGCGTAGAAGTGATGAGATGCTTAAACCATTGGAGGGTGGGCTGAAGGCCACGTCTGTAAGTATTTACCGAGACCAGCCTTTACTACACGTGCGAAAATACTTTGGTGAATCATATCTAAAGGTTCCTACCAAAATCGGCATTAAGTTGACTCGCCCTGAGTTTGAACATCTGTTATCTTTACAGGGCGAAATCCTCGCCGAATTTAACCGACTACAGTCACCAAACACAGATACCTGTCCTACTACTTGTAACAGTAACACGTTTGACCACCACATCAACTCCAGTTGTTATCAACCAATATTCCCAGAACCAAGTTGGTGTCCTAACACCAACCTTTGTCTCTCTACGTAAACTCCAACCATAGACAATCACCCGGATGCTGTCTTTAATCTACAACCACCACCGAAACGGCAAAGAAGCGTCTGACACTAGAGATTTAGATTGACATTTTGTATTCTTTTAAAAGAGCTCATTAAATATGTACTTGTATTAAAAAACCTTGGTCTTTGTTATCTATGTTGTAAAATATTGTATGAATATAGTATATACATATATATATATATATATATATATATATATATATATATATATATATATATATATATATATATATATATATATATATATATATATATGTTATATATATATATATCTATATATATATATATATATATATATATATATATATATATTGATATATTGTCTACCTGTTGTAAGATATGTATACAAGTATATGTTGTATAAAGAAACAACACACTACAACAACACACAACAATTAAAATACCAAAACAATACCACCCACACTCGCCAGCTACACCCCAACATACACATGCGTCGTCACCCCCGCCAGCCAAAGTCAATACCCTCTCCCTTAAAAAACCCCCTTAGTAACCTACGCCGCCATTATCGATTTTTTATATTTTCCGCCATTATCGATTTATATATTTTTTATATATATTTGTTCTGGACAGAAGCTGTAACAAAAACACTGTGATATTAAATATATTTATTACAATTAAAAAACCTTGACCTTTGTTATCTATGTTGTAAAATTATATATTGTATGTATATATATGTATATATATTGTATAAATATTGTCTACCTGTTGTAAAATATGTATGTATATTGTATAAATATGTTGTATAAAGAAACATAACAACACACAACAATTAAAATACCTGCACACAATACAACCTACTAACCCGCCATTATCGAACTAATATATTGCTATATAAAAGTCCGCTTCACCGCCTGAATCGATCGGTATATTTTCCTATATAAAAGTCACGCGTCACCACCTGAATCATAACCGTAACCTCCCTACTATACTACTCTCAATAAGTATAGCCAGCAGGTAGGCTTAAACATCAATCTAAAGAAGTCAGAGGTCATGACGCTCAATGTGAGCAACCCTGAGCCCATATCAATAAGGAATCAGCAACTGGAACAGACAGACACCTTCACATACCTAGGATGCATAGTAACACCAGACGGCGGAGCAAGAAAAGACATCAACAACAGAATGAACAAAGCAAGAACAGCCTTTTTTAGTCTAAACAACATCTGGAAGTCCTCGCAGTACAGCACAAGCACAAAATTAAGATTATGCCAGAGCTGTGTGCTTTCTGTGCTTCTCTATGGTGCAGAATGCTGGAGAGTTACAGAGAAGGAAATGTCGAAATTGTCATCTTTTCACACAACATGCCTAAGAAAAATTCACCGAATCTTTTGGCCGAATGCCATCACCAAAAAAGTTCTGCTTACTCGGAGCAAGCAAGAGGACATGCACACCATCATAGCTGGCAGACGATGGAGCTGGGTTGGCCATGTCCTCAGAAGAGACTCCGATGCCATCACAAGAACAGCTATGCTTTGGACCCCTGAAGGAAAACGAAAGAGAGGCCGACCAAAAACAACCTGGCGGAGGACTGTGCAGGCTGAGATGCAAAGAATGAACCAGAGTTGGGGCACTGTACGAAGGATGGCCACCGACAGAGCAAAGTGGAATCATTTTGTTATTGCCCTACAAGACGCCACCAGGCGTGATGGCCACTGACTGCTTTGACGGTCGGCGGCTAATGATCAAAGAGGAATAAGAAGAAGAAGATGGGAAGTCCATAATGCTTTATCAATTTCCAAAGTGATTCTCTGTCTACAATGTCAAATGCCTTTTCGTAGTCCACGAATCCGATGTATAGCGGTGAATTCCATTTCAGACTTTGTTCAACTATTATTCTCAACGTGGCTATCTTGTCTGTAGGGATCTGTTTTGTCGAAAACCTGCTTGTTCATCTCTCAGTTGCTTGACTGTGGACTCTTTTAATCTCACATGGATGATTCTGTTTAATACTTTTCCTGTCACTGATAGGTACATTATTCCTCTATAATTTGTGCTCTCTTGTAAATTTCCCTTATTAGGCAACTTGACCAGATAACCTTCCTTCATTCTGTTGGTATTTCTTCTCTCTCCCAGACTTTGCCAAGTAGTTTGTATAATATCTCTGTAGAGGTATCAATATCTGTTTTGATGACCTCTGCTGGAATGCCATCTGGACCAGTTGCTTTGACATGTTTCAGAAGCTTTATGGCTTTCTTTATTTCTTCTCTACTTGATCGTTCACAGCAGATTTGTAGCTCCTCTTCTGCTGCCGGGATGTCTGGGGGATTAGTTGGAGCTGCTCTATTGAGAAGTTCCTCAAAATGTTCTGTCCATCTTGTTACGGCACTCTTCCGGGACCCCAGTATATTCTGGGTGCTTCGATGACTTCTAGTATTTGTGGATGACCAAGTTATTATATGCGTATTCAGTTTATAGAGTCAAAGTCCCTCGGGTTCTTATCACTTTTGTAGGATTCCGTAATACTGTCGGTTGGTATCGATAATGTCTGCTTTAACCCTTGTGATACATTCTGTGCTGAACATGTTTCATATTAAATATTCGACCCTTGACTGACCTGTATTAGTCTCTTGTCTTATTGATTGTATTGGCAGTGTGAGATGCAGCGTGTTAAGACATTAATCATCACTGGTCATGATCAGTTGAAGATAAATAGCATTTAACTCAACTCCGAATACGACATTTGATAAGACTGTGATTTTGACGACTTAAAATATTTAATTAGTAATTTCATACCATGAGCAGACACCAACTACATGGGAACAAAAGTCCCATCATATTCATGTACGATCTGTAAGAGTTCTCATTAGTTCATAAGCACATGTTCACAATCTCTATCTAGAGTTCTGGTTAGAGGTCAGTTCCTTTTAACGGCCAATGTCCTGTGGCATAAATTCAGAGGCTAACTAGACTTAACTATCCTGCTAGTTCTGCAATACACTTATTATGCTAGGCTTACGTCTACTGCTAGTCGTTTAATATCCGTTACACTAGGCTTACGCTTGCCGCTAGCTGTACAATATCCATCGATACTAGTCTTACACTATTGCTAGTACCGTAATGTTCCTTTGGCATACCACTCCATGCTAATCTGCCATAATTATGTAAACTGCGTTATTCATACGACGACTTACGTTTGGTTCAAGAAATACACTGCTCAATTGGCTTCCCAGCCACACATCCATAAATAAGTGGATATACCACACAATATAAGTGGCAATGGCCACACTTCTGAAACACACTGCCGTACGGGTCAAAACCCACAAGTCGAATGATATAGTGGCTATGCCACACAATCCATAGTGGCGATGCCACACATTTCAAACACTGCCGTTAGGGCCGAAGCCCACACGTCGAATGACGTTATAAAGACATACGCGTCATGCATAGTGATATGTATACTACGTCGTTAATATATATTCAATTGCGATGTTCCACGGTGCAGCAATCCGAGTTGGCCAAACTCAAATGCCTGCACACATGCAACAATCATCGACATCGGTCGATGAGATATATCTCTATTCGTTTGAGGTGTTCCATGATACAGCCATTCGGATCGAGCTCAAATCCAAATGTCTGTAAGCATGAAACAATCATCGACATCAGTCGCGGAGATATAATCATTTGAGGAATGCGCCATGCTGCAGACATGAAGCAATCCTCAACACATCTCTTTATCTGTTCTTGTATATTACTAAGCAATTTTCTATTCTATCTTTTATGAGGCCATTTGCTTATTTATATTTCCTTGTTAGCTTCTTTGTGTTGTTGTACAGGTCCTTCATATTTCCTTTGGCTGCAGCTTCCTCTACTTCCCTTGCCAACTCTTCAATATATTTCATCTTGTCTCTCTTGATGTTTCTTCTTACTTCTTTGTTTGCTTCTATGTACACTTCATGAGCCTTAGCCTTGGAGCTTCTGGTTTTGCTTCTGTTTAAATCTGCTTTCTTGTTTTACCTGTCTTCTATCTTGCTAATGGTTTCTGTTGTTATCCATGCTTTGTGCTGATGTTCTCTTTTTCTCATTACTTCTTTACATGTCTCGTTCCATATATTTTTTACTTGTTGCCAGTGGTCTTCTTTATCTGTTTCATCTTCCAGCTGTTGGAGTACGTGGTATTTGTAGGATACTGTGATTGAAAATTTTTCTCTTATTTCCTGATTTCTTAGATATCCCACATTGTACTGTTGTCCATGTCTATATACTGGTGTAAATTTCTTGAGTTTTAATTTTGTTTTAGCCAACAGAAGATTGTAGTTTGATTCCACATATGCTCTTCTTCATACTTTCACATCATGCAATGATGACCTAAACTTCTTACTCATGCATATGTGATCAATCTGATTCTCAGTTCTGTGGTCAGGTGATATCTATGTTGCTTTATGTATTCTTTTATGTGGAAATACGCTTCCTCCTATAGCTAGTTGATTTGAAGCACAGAAGTTAGCTAATAGTTCCCCATTCTCGTTCATCATACCTAATCCATGTTTTCCCATGATTTCTTCGAAGTCGGTGTTGTCTGTTCCTATTTTCGCGTTTAGGTCCCCCATCAAAATTGTGATGTCCTTTCTTTTCTTTTTGTCCAAGACATTTTGTAGTCAGGTGTAAAAGTCTTCTTTCTCAGATTCTTCTTTATCATTTGTTGGTGCATAACATTGGATGATGCTTATATTTACTTTCTTTTTGGCTGATATAAAAATTGCTGTTATATTTCGGGGTCCCATTGCTTTCCATTCTATTTGCCTTCTGTGCTTCCCTAGACAGCATTAGAGCCACCACTTCACTGTGGTGGGCTCTTTCCTCCTCATGTCCTGAGGACAACGCCATTTCTCCTGTGATCAATCTCCTCTTCTCTATGCCCTTCCACCGTATCTCGCAAAGACCCAGGATATTGTAAAGTGCAATCTTTACTATCTTGCAATATAATACATTTATATACTTATTATGTTCGCAAATATTTTGTAAACAAAGTATTTCCTTTTTTAAGTGCTTAAGGAGAAGTCATTTTTGAGTTACTTCCCTTGAAAGGAGTTCCGTCATCTTCGATCGGATTCCGCGGACGAATCTAGGCCTATTGCGATTTATTCTTTGCCTGGGT